>NW_026844366.1:172573180-172664650 GCF_025583915.1 Anolis sagrei ordinatus | reverse complement strand
ACAAGGAAATCCATAATGGAAGACCATCTTACTCGTCCAACGAGGGATCGCCTAAGTAAGTAAGTAAGTATAGGCCAAAGCCAGCACTTTGAATTGAGCCTGGTAGCAAACCGGCAGCCAATGGAGCTGGCGCAACAAGGGGGTTGTATGCTCCCTGAGAGCCGCTCCTGTTAGCAATTATAACCCCTATATCCATAATGGATGCATTCCTCAATCTACAATGGAAACAGGAAACTGCTGATAATTGTAAACCCTAAGGAAATGTGGAGCCCCCGGTGGCGCAGTGGGTTAAAATGCTGAACTGCTGAGCTTGTTGACCGAAAGGTCGCAGGTTCGAATTCGGGGAGCGGCGTGAGCTTCCGCTGTCAGTCCCAGTTTCTGCCAACCTAGCAGTTTGAAACCATGCAAATGTGAGTAGATCAAAAGGTACCACTCCGGCTGGAAGGTAACGGCGCTCCATGCAGTCATGCTGGCCACATGACCTTGGAGGTGTCTATGGACAATGCCGGCTCTTTGGCTTAGAAATGGAGATGAGCACCACACCCCAGAGTCAAACACGACTGGACTTCATGTCAGGGGTAAACCTTTACCTTATCTTTACCTAAGGAAATGAATGACTTCCATTGGAAGTTACCATACAAACTTACTGAAGAAATATACAGAATCCTAGAACAATATCCTCATTAGGAATTTTCTAAGTTTTCAAGTGTGACTTGAGGTAATTTCCAAAGGCACCCCCAATAATAAAAATATGGACAACAGGTAAAAAACAGCTAAAAGATTTCCAATAAGCCCAAAAATCCTAGATGCAACCCAAATGAACTGTTGGCTATTGTCATGCACAATGGCTTCCAGTGAGTATTGCAAAGGTTTTGCAAAGTTTGGAGTTTCCAGCAAACTCTAAAGTATCCTGCAGCTTTGGGACAGTCTGGACATTGAGATTGGGTTCAATTCACACTAGATACTAGCACCAGCTCCCTTTCCTTGTGGCCATGGTTATACTGCTGCCTCCGTTCCTAACTGGCCACAGAGCTCCAACTGAGCTCCATGGCCATTGGGGGTGCCTCTTCTGGTGCCAGAAAGAGTGCCCATACAACCAGCAAGAAGGAGGAGGGATCATCCCCTCCTTCTTGAAGGTTGTGCGGCAGCCTTTTCTGACATCAGCAAAGGTCTCTGTGAAGGCCAATAGCTTGAAAGAGTAGCTAGAGGCGGTTGTGGCAATGACACAGAGGAGGTGAGATGCAGGCTACCTCAGCAGTGCAGATAGTTCCCAAATCATCTAGACAACAACCATGGATTCAGCACAAATTTATTTATTAAAAACATTTATATTCCGCCCTTCTCACCCCAAAGGGGACTCAAGGCGGAGCACAGCATATATATGGCAATCATTCAGTGCTGGGATGTGAATTCATTATATGCATACATAAACATTAAAAACATTTGTCTCAATATTAAAATACACTGTTTAAAACCATCTTGGCCATCTGCATCAAATCTAATTGGCCTGATCACGTTTCCTATCACTGCTTTATTGTACTGTCCTGAAATGTGCCCAATCCAAGACTGCTCCAGGCAGATTTATACCAGATTAAGCTGCCCAGTGTAGATGAGTCATTAGAATCATAGAATCATAGAATCAAAGAGTTGGAAGAGACCTCATGGGCCATCCAGTCCAACCCCCTGCCAAGAAGCAGGAATATTGCATTCAAATCACCCCTGACAGATGGCCATCCAGCCTCTGTTTAAAAGCTTCCAAAGAAGGAGCCTCCACCACACTCCGGGGCAGAGAGTTCCACTGCTGAACGGCTCTCACAGTCAGGAAGCTCTTCCTCGTGTTCAGACGGAATCTCCTTTCTTGTAGTTGGAAGCCATTGTTTCGTGTGCTAGTCTCCAGAGAGGCAGAAAACAAGCTTGCTCCCTCCTCCCTGTGGCTTCCTTTCACTTATTTATACATGGCTATCGTATCTCCTCTCAGCCTTCTCTTCTTCAGGCTAAACATGCCCAGCTCCTTAAGCCACTCCTCATAGGTCTTGTTCTCCAGACCCTTGATCATTTTAGTCACCCTCCTCTGGACACATTCCAGCTTGTCAATATCTCTCTTCAGTTGTGGTGCCCAGAATTGGATAAAATATTCCAGGTATGGTCTAACCAAAGCGGAATAGAGGGGTAGCATGACTTCCCTGGATCTAGACACTATGCTCTTATTGAAGAACTGAGTCAAGATGGCAAGTCCTTCCAAAGGTTCTGTAGAGAGGCCGAAGCATAGGACTTTGCTGTGGAAGAACCAACAATAAAAGAAAAATATTTTTTAAAATAAAGTACACAATAAATCTGTATGGCTACATTCTGCAAATAGTACTGTGATCCTTAAATCTTAGATATCTGCAATTCTTTAGTGAGGCTAAGCTAATAAACAAGCAGATAATTAACAAAGGGAATCCTGCCTTTCAGTCGTAGTGACTTCATATTGAGGCAACCTTCTGGTTTTAATATTTGGCATGTATGCGTGAAATAATTTATTGCTGTTTCAAAGTCATTTCAACTGTTCAACATTTGTTGGTTTGCTGAAGGAGATAGTTTAAAAAGAGCCTTTCATGTGAACATTAGTTCTTAATTTTAACATTTCCTTATTTTTTTTAAAAAGGGGGGGAGGAATTGATGTGGCAATAAACCTTAGAAACATTGTAAGTAGAGAAATATTGTAAGCAGGTGAGGTTTTTCTTAGACAGTTTCCAAAATGTATGTTCAAAACTACAGCTTTGATCAATAAATCTGTAAGTGGAAAAGTACAGCATTAATGTTGCAAAGAGATATTTAATCACTCCTCTGTGCCTTAAGTGTTTGACAGCCAGAAATCTACAAACAGAAAGTTGCACTTTAAGTATATGTTATATGGTGGAAACTGCTCTGAGTCCCTTCAGGGAGATAGGGTGGTATACAAATAAAGTTTTATTTAGAAGCAGTGCAAGGATTACATTTCACATCCAGTTCCTAAAAACCATACAGAAGTGAGCAGGGGCCTTGTAGTTGCCCCTCCTAACTGAACACCTAGACAGGAGACCAGAGGTGGCCCTATGTAATTTTCAACGGTAAGCAAACAGTATTTTGGCGCCCCTCCCAACCAATCATTGATATATATTTTCTGTTTGTCGTGGGAGTTCTGTGTGTCATATTTGGTTCAATTCCATCATTGGTGGAGTTCAGAATGCTCTTTGATTGTAGGTGAACTATACCTCCTAGTAACTACACTTGCCGCATTTGCTCCCGAGAGAGAGAGAGAGAGAGAGAGACAGAGGTGGAGATGCCCACCTTTCCTGAAGATAGGCACAAAAACAAAGGAGGGAGCGGAGGTGGGAGATACCTCCAGCCGTAGGGGCTCTCTCTCTCTCTCTCTTGGTCCCAATGGCTGAAGAGAAAGTCAGGAGAAGAGGCGACTTTTGGTGTGCACACTGGGGTCTTCAGACACGCCTGAAGCGGGCCAGGCATGCTGGCTCCACCCCTTGGCCCACCCACGGATTGGGAAGAGGAGAGGAGGCGGGTGGAGCGCTGGGGGATTGGGAAAGGGAGCCGGTCATGGGGAAGGGATCGAACGCAGAAAACGATTGAGCACCGGCTCTGCTTGTGCACCCGGTGGCCGGGTGGGGCAGGAACAGGAGGGGCTAGGCGAGGCTCAAGGGCCCGGCCCCTTTGGGAAGAGGATCACCCGGTAGCGAGGCAAGAAAGCCGAGGCTCCCCCCAGACTGCTAGGGCTGTTGTGAGCTGAGGGGGCGCTCCTCAAGTGGCAGTTGAGGGGCATTTACAGAGGCGCCTCTGTGCCCCTGGAAAAAAAAAAGTGTTCTGAGACCACTTACTTCGCGTAATGGACAAGCCGCCCCTGCAGGAGACTGAGCAGCTGGAAACACAGATCCATAATCTGCCCCACTATGATGAAGTGTGCTATCCCAATTTCAACTGTAAACATCACTTCTCATTGAATTATAAAGCTACTATGTTTTTGTCAGATGCCCTTGAAGAGAAACCACTAGTAGTTGAGATGTTATTATCATCATGCTAAGAGATAGAATCTTTCATTTCTTTTCCAAGTGAAAGTCCATAATTACTAATTAGAAATGCAGATGACATGAAGGGTCGACAAAGTGGTGGCAGGGAATCAAAGATACTACAACTATTCTTTTCTTTATGTCTGTTACTTATTCCCTGATAGTCTTGTTAAAATATCTATGAACTTTAAACCCGATCTACTTGTTGAGGGCTCTTCTAAAGTAATCCTGCATTCTAGGGAGAAAGCTCCAAGTACCAAGTATACTTCCATTTAAGTCTGGAATATACTTCAAATGGTTGAGCTTCATCCTATCTTTCAAATGAATGCAGTGAAGAGGAGAAGGGGAATCAAATGCCATTCAATTTACCAATAACAATTCCATCCCAAATTCTTAGAAACCCTTATTCTTCATCTTGAACTCAGCATTAAACTGTTGCAGTCTGATGTTTTGGGAACATCAGACTACAACAACCATAGAGAAGAGCAATAGTCTCCCAGCACCACCTTCTGGAAGTGGCCAGCTCAAACATTGCAAACTCTTTTAGTAAGTCTCTGCCTTTGCCAACTGATTGAGTATGAAAAGGTTGTTGGTTTTGGGGTTTTTTAAGGCTCCTTTCTTCACAGAAAAGTTTTAATGTGATAACAACCAATGCTTTTGTTTGGCTGCATGCTTGCCAAATGAGTTTTTTGTTAGTTAGTTTGTTTTTATTTTGTTTTAAGGGAATTTTTTTACAGGGCATGAAACAGGAACAATAGAAAGTCTGGCGAAAATCCCCTTCTATCTCCTCTTTACTGCCAACGATGGAAGATTGATTTAAAAATTGATCACATTGATTCTGGATTCTGTATAATAAAAGTGATTTTTTTTCTCACAACAGGAGCGGTCGCTCCTGACACGACAAAATAAAAGTGATGAAGAAACCATTCATATTCTGGTTTATACTGGCCAGAAAACTGTACTCGAAGCAAATGCACCACTGGCTGTCTTTAAAATGCACAGTGACTTCCAATGAATATTCCAGGACTTTTTTGTTTACTTTAATCCCAACTTTCCCCCACTTTAGGCAATTTCAAGCAAATTCCAGAGTATTCTTGAAATTTAATTTGGGGATTTTAGTATATCTATTGTCTGTATGTTCATTTCTTATTTAGTGTACTCAAGTATTACCGATAAGACTGGCATAATTCCCGAAGAAGGTATAACAAAACAAGGGAAACAACCTAGGGGACCTTGTTGTGTTGTTGTTCCTGGCGTTACCAGTTAATGAAGAATCTCCTTTAATATAGAAGTTGTTATTTTGGAAGCTAAATTTTTTCGACTACTACTAGTATTGGACTCAAGACCTTTCGCAGCTCCAGGACTTATTAGGCCTGGTTGTTTCTATTCTTTTCTTTATGTCTGTTACTTATTCCCTGAATATTATATCCTTTGTTGAATTATAATTTGAGAATTGTACTTTTACTACTGTGAATTTTGATGTATTTTTGACATAGTAATTCAGATTGAAGTAACCTACTCTGAGGTAGAGTTTTGCAAGTCAAGCACATACATTGTTGTTTTGTTGGTTGTTGTCATAGATATCATTGCAATTCACAGTCCTTGTCCAGGTGGACACTGCTGACATCATTGTTTCCCTGTTCTGATCAACATAGGGAAAGGGGATGAATTGTCTCTGTGTTGTCCTTGCCACCACCACTCCCCACCAGCCAAAGAGGTCCATTTGAGCACCTGACTGTTGCAGTCACATCAACTGATCTTAGGACAGAATGCTCTCATGACCAGCAAGAAGGGGGGAGATCAACCTCCTCAGTTTTTCTGGCGACATGCACCTCCCATTTTGACATAATCAAATACAACCGCGACAACCAGATACTTAGAGCTCCATTACTAGCTAGGAGAAGCAATGGTGACGCAGAAGACAAGATGACACAAAACACTACCCAGCTGACCAAAGGTGGTCCTACACTGTCTGAACAATGGCCCTGGATTCAGCTGGATCTGGGGTTGCTCCAGGCTAGATTTACATCAGTCTAACCTAAGTCCTAAGAAATGCATCTGTTTCATCAGTTAAATAATAAGTTCCTTGTACATAACTTTAGACAAGAGCTTGACCACTATACTGTGGACAAGTTGAAGTTTCAAGTTTTACCTTTCAAGGACAGCCTACCTGCGTGACTGCATTTCCGTGTACAAACCCACACAATCTTTTTGTTCATCTGGAGAGGCCCTGCTCTCGCTCCCGCCTCCCTTGCAGGCGCGATTGGTGGGGACGAGGGAGAGGGCCTTCTCGGTGGTGGCCCCCTGACTCTGGAACTCACTTCCCAGGGATCTCAGGCATGCCCCAACATTGGCAATCTTTAGGAGGAGCCTGAAAACATGGCTGTTCTAATATGCCTTCCCAGAATAAGGAAATAATACCCAGCAAAATGTCTTCAGAATGCACGTTAACTATTTGTTGGATTGCGCTCCTCTCACTTTTTTAAAACCCTCCTACCAGATATAGCCTACCATGTTCATGCCCAGCATTTATTTTTTAATTTTAAATTATTACATTTGGCCCGGCCATAGGTTTTTAAATCCTTGTGTGTTAATGTTTATATGTGATTTATATTAATTGTATTGTTTTTGTTTATTGCTTTCTTGTTTTATTGATGTGTTGTTGTTGGGCTTGGCCTCATGTAAGTCGCTCCGAGTCCCTGGGGAGATGGTGGTGGGTTATAAAGAAATAATAATAATAATAATTATTATTATTATTATTATTATTATTATTATTATTATTATTCACAGTATATTACTTTAATCCTTGTGATACAACAAAAGCGTATTTTCTTGTCCTCTGATCTTCCTCCTTCAACTGTTGCCCAAACCAGCTGAAATCAGGCAAAAGAATAACTGTGACCATCACCTAATTCAATCAGCCCTGATTCAGAATTCAGAACCTTGTGGAATGTAAGATGTGGTAAGAAAAACTCTACATACAAATAAGTTTGGTGGCCTATGTGACACCATGCACAACAAACAGAAAAGAATATCAGATGAAAGAATATCAATACAATGAACATTTGTTAAATGAAAATATCTGATTGGAAGATATTCTATGGCAGTGGTGTTGAACCTATGACACACGTGCCAGAAGTGGCACGCAGCACGCTCTCTTCTGCCACCTGAGCCATCTCCCGCCCCAATGTTCTCAAGGATGCACTGGAAATTCTTACAACTATTGTTATTTTTTTCTTTTTGAACACTGTATCATATTGGAATGTTACTTCGATGTAATTATATTTTTTCATGTAAAAAATGGAAGAGGCTTGACTGAGGAAAGAGAAATAGAGAGAAGCAGAAGTACAGATACAAATAAACAGGGGTCATGAAAGTGGTACTTTAAACTAACAGCCAAGGAGAAGAAGTGGATGATGAACACTGAGACTTAGCTCACCAGGGTGGAGGAGATCTTGGACTTGAGGCACAAGTGGTTCTTGGCAAGTGTCGTTACACTACAAGGGCAACAGCCATTGTGCAGAGCATTATGGGGAGAAAGGGAAGGCATGGGAGAGGGGAGGGCCAGGTGGCTGTGATAGTTGAGGCACTTAGCGTCAAGAACCATCTCAAGAATCTTTCAAAACAGATTGGAAGGGAAAAGTAAAGGAGGCAAAGATAAGCTTTCTTTGACATTTCGTTTACTAAATATTTTATCCTACTGAGAAAATGTTTAAGTTCATTTGGACACCAGATCGAGTGGCTCTTATAGAAATCTGAAAAAACTGAAGGAAGAAAGCTCTTGTTCCAGGGAATATAGTAAAATATCTGTTTTCTAATGTAATACTGACATTAAACTTCAGGTGGGCAATAGATTCACATTTGCAAAAATCAATCACATCAACCTCTCTGATTGTTGAAGTGCTGGGTTACAATGTTTCCTGCTACTAGAGATGTCTAGTGCACATTTCCTAGCATTTCATATGCCAGTGAAAGGGAGGGAAATGCTGAAGCAGTACAAAAGCATAGAACTATAGAGCTGGCAGAGACACCAAGAATCATCTAGTTCAGTGTTTCTCAACCTGGGAGGGTCGTGAGAGGGTTTCAGAGGGGTCACCAAAGACCATCAAAAAACACATATTTCTGATAGTCTTAGGAATCCCTTTGGCATAGTCATTTGGATTCACAGTGCTCTCCAGATGTAGGTGAACTACATCTCCCCTAAATCACTGTCAATTCATCCCAAATCCCTCCATTATTTTCTGTTGATCATGGGGGTCCTGTGTGGGAAGTTTGGCCCAATTCTATTGTTGGTAGGTTTCAAAATGCTCTTTGATTGTAGGTGAACTATAAATCCCAGCAACTACAATTCCCAAATGTCAAGGTCTATTTTCCCCAAACTCCACCATTGTTCACATTTGGGCATATTGAGTATTTGTGCCAAGTTTGGTCCAGATCCATCATTGTTTGAGTCCACAGTGAACTCTGGATGTAGGTGAACTACAACTCCAAAACTCAATACCCACCAAACCCTTCCAGTGTTTTCTGTTGGTCATGGGAGTCCTGTGTGTCAAGTTTGGTTCAATTCCATCGTTGGTGGAGTTCAGAATGCTCTTTGATTGTAGGTGAACAATAAATCCCAGCAACTACAACTCCCAAATGACAAAATCAATCCCAACCCCACCAGTATTCAAATTTGGGCATATTGGGTAATTTGTGCCAAATTTGGTCTAGTGAATGAAAATACATCCTGCATATCAGATATTTACATTATGATTCATTATCATAACAGTAACAAAATAACAGTTTGATCTTAAGGGGCTTTCTATGCCTTGGAAAGTTCTACTCCTACAGTTCTTGTGGGGTTTTTCACAGGCTTATATGGGCCATGATGTTCTAGAGGCATGTTCGCCTGACGTTTCACTGTCATCTATGGCAAGCTTCCCCAGAGGTGAGGTCTGCTGGAACAGGGAATTTAAAAACTCTAACAACCACCATGTCAGACTACACAGAGAAGCCATTGAAATCCACAAACATGTGGACAATTTCAACAGAAAGGAAGAAACCATGAAAATGAACAAAATCTGGCTACCAGTATTAAAAAATTCTAAAATTAAAACAGCAGAGAGAAAAACAGGCAGAGAGGAAAACAGGCAGGGACATCTAATCACCTTTCAAGAAGAGTTTGCTCCAGGCACAGTCAGCCCATTGTATGCTAATCAAGGTGGTCATTTGAAAGATTCACACCTAGCCCAACTTACAAAAGCCCTTTGTCTCACCCTGGTCATTCCACAGATATATAAACCCTTTCCCAGTTCCAGCAGACCTCACCTCTGAGGATGCTTGCCATAGATGCAGGCGAAACGTCAGGAGAAATGCCTCTAGAACAGTGGTTCTCAAACTACAGTTATGAAGCAACAAAAATAATGTTATGGTTGGGGGTCACCACAACATGAGGAACTGTATTAAAGGGTCATGGCATTAGAAAGGTTGAGAAACACTGATCTAGTTTAATCCGCAGCCACGGAAGAAAAAAAAATCAAATTACTCCTGATAGACAGCTATCTAGCCTCTGCTTTAAAATAGTCAGAGGAGACTCCACTACACTTCTAGGATGTTCTTCCTACTGCTAAGGTCAGTGGTTCTCAACCTGTGGGTCCCCAGATGTTTTGGCCTTCAGCTCCCAGAAATCCTAGCAGCTGGTAAACTGGCTGGGATTTCTGCGAGTTGTAGGCCAAAACACCTGGGGACCCACAAGTTGAGAACCACTGGTTTAGGTAGAATCTCTTTATCTGCAGTATGAATCCATTGCTCTGTGTCCTGGTCTCCAGGCCAGCAGGAAACAAACTTGCCCCCTCCTCAATATAACATTCTCTCAAATTTTAAAACATGGTTATGATGTCCCCTCTCATCCTTCTCCAAGCTAAATATACCCAGCTTCGTAGCCTGTTTCCACACCTTTGATCACTTTGTTTGCCCTTCTCTGGATGTCTTCCATCTTATTCTACACTGCCATATAATCCAGTTCAAAGCTCATAATCTGGATTTTATCTAGGAATGTAGATGGGGCCTTAATCAGCTATCTGTGTCATATAACATAGCCCTCAAATAGAAAAAAAGGTCGATAGAATGGTTTTTCTAAAATGCTACTTGCAAATACTAGAGTAATACCTGGCATTTTTACAACTTTGTACAAACTGAAGAATCATTCATCTATGACTAAATGAAAATGACATTACATATTTCCCATGATTTATTAGTAAACTACTAAGTAGTAACACCAAGCTTTTAGGAAAAGATTAACAACATTATGGTTGTAGTAACCTGTCATTTTCATTTAAGTAAAGGCTGTTGAAAATGCTCACTCTTTGCAATGGAACACGCAAAATTCCCTGCCTAATGGATGCAGAAATGGCATTAAATCCCTTTTGCACTAGAACATTAAAAACGAGTTATTTGTATATGTGTGTTGTGAGTTAAACCCACATGCACGATTGCGATAGAGAAAACAAGGCTGCCTGAGGATGTCCTTTTCGTGGATTTGCTGTCTTGCTTTCTTTTTTTCTTCTTCTTTTTATTGTGCCTGAAAACATTTGATGCAGCTTCAGTCACAACTGCTGCTTCATTTACATCTGATAGTTTACAAGTCCTTTTCTGATCTTTTGGCACATAACACTCTTTTCCTTGAATAGACTGAAATGTGTGGGGTTTTATTTATTTATTTATTTTTGCTTTAAGCCTATAAAATATGCTAATGCAAAAACTTAAAAATAAATAGTTCTTAAAACACTTTTTGATTAATTTACATGGGCAATATTTTAAAACACTGCATGCACCAGACTATACACTCAACTTACAAACTCCAAAATTAACTGAATTCAAAACAGTCTAAAAAAAACACCCAGTACTCTAAGGAATGAGTCTTAATGATGAACTATAATTCTTCATGTAAAGTAATGAATATTAAAAATGTGAGTTTTATTCATTTCATGCTCACTGAGACATCTCGTGTATTTCCATTATTATTTTTTTCGGAATCATTCCAAATAGCAAACATGTATTGTTCTGTCGCGTGCTGGGCCTGTAAATAATTGCCTTTAAATAGGATGTGCGACTTGAGCCCAGTGGGAAGCCAGGGAGCCCCAAAGAGAAGTTCTCAGAGGTTTTCCACCACAAATGATCTTTAGATGGCTTGTGAAGTATAACAAAGTCCTTTATTAATGAACAATCAAAAAGAAACTTCTCTTGTCTTCAGTAAAGTTAAACAAATGATTCCAGGCTTTTATGCAATTGGTGGCTTCCCAATCTTGCCCACGAAGGACAGGCAATTGTCTTCAATAACTGATTCTTTACTTTAAAGGAAAATCCCCTTTTTAACTTCTCCCAGGCTGACTGTAATCTAATCCTTACTGATGTGGGCTCTGCTACCAGGTCGAACTGCGTCTTGATCACCGAGTGGACCTACCAGTAAGGCTAGTAGATTCTCCAGCTGGAGTTCTTTGGTCTTTAGGGCTGCTTCCCTGGGAATCTTTGGAGATCTTTGGAGATCTTTGGATGCTCTTAAGACTGTTCTCCCCCGGAAAGTCTTAAGGGTTGAAGCTTTTGTACAGGAGAAACTTGTACACGCCTTCTACATTAGCTTTCCTTACTGAGACTAACTAAAAATGGCTCCCTTCCCAATTGCCCTGAGCAAGGGTTGGAACCAAAACTTAACAATGATGCCCTATGACTGCAACCAAAGGAAGCCACGTATCTGCAGAACCCTGAAACCTTGGACTGCAAGCAAACATCATTTTATGTTTAAATTTTACTGAAATCAAAAGGAAACGTTGAAGGATGGATAACTTTTGAAAGGCTTACTTTATATTTATTTCCATTTATCATTTTCTACAAAAAGGCTTCTTTCACATAATTATTTAGAGCCCCTGGTGGTGCAGTGGGTTAAACCCCTGTGTTGGCAGGATTGAAGACCAACAGGCCGCAGGTTTGAATCCGGGGAGAGGCGGATGAGCTCCCTCTATCAGCTCCAGCTCCTCATGCGGGGACATGAGAGAAGCCTCCCACAAGGATGATAAAAACATCAAAATCATCCGGGTGTCCCCTGGGCAATGTCCTTGCAGACATCCAATTCTCTCACACCAGAAGCGACTTGCAGTTTCTCAAGTTGCTCCTGACACGACAAACAAACATAATTATTTCATCCCACCCACCCATAGACAATATTAGAGTCTCTTTTAACAATGTCGAACATGATGTTCAAATAGCACACAACTGCTTTTTTCCCAATAAATAAAAACTTGATATGTGATTTCAAAAAATGTATCTAACCAAATATTAATGAAATATTTAATGCCAAAGATGCCACTGAGGTTTTTGTTTTTTAATGGAAAAGAGAAATGTCAGGTTTTGGTTTCATTTGTTGATGAAAGAGCTGGTTGGAATCTTGCTGGAAAAAAAATAACAGAATGTCTTTGTTTTGGTTGTAATGGCCTTTGTGCTAGGTCCTTAGTATAGAAATGGTATAAAATAAAAGGGTGTCTGTATAATATACAGGCCAGTGCATGGTTTATGTTGCAAATAGTATGAAGTCAGCATTACAATTTTCTAATGCAGTAGCAGAACATCTGGAAAAAATAAATTTGTTTAGCTTGAATAGCAGATCTATTTATTGAGCCTTCTTTCAAGAATATGCACATATCAACTCTGGGATTGGATCCTCAAAATGGGGGGAAGGGGGAGCAGGGGGGAGAGGGGGTCTGGTGAATTCAAATTGATGCACTACTTATTCCACAATAGTAATTCAATTAATGATTTTATAGACCCTATCAGTCAAATGGAATATAGAATCAAAGCAATTAACTTGCTTTGCCAATGCAGCAGAGTCTCAATCTCCACAAAGTGCATTGCAAAAAAAAAAAAAATTACCTTTTGCTGTGTGCCAGGCAGAGCAAATTGCATTTGAGGTTTGGAGCTTCTCTTTTCCACCCTGAATTCCATGAAATAATATTGGGCAGTTTCTGCTGTGACCTTGAGGCATTTTCATGAGACTGTTTGGTCCATATTAGACTCAAAGAAATTGCATCTATATCACTCTTGCTACTATGAGGAGATCCATAATAGTTCTCGTTCGTTCTCTTTCTCTCTCTCTTCCTCTCTCTCTCATACACACACACACAAACACACACAATCTTTACCCCATCATGCAAGAAACCCTTTAAAAATATACAGATTTGAACTGTGGATTGCAATACTCAAATCAGCAGCCAAAGTGACTATAGATTGACTTCTGCCTTTTGAAACAAGATAATAATCAGCACTTTTCCCATTCACAAAGAAATGGATCTGTGTGTTTTCTGTCAAGACAAAGAACAAAATAGCACAAGGAACAGCTGCCCTGGATTCACCCCAGACCCCAATAAAGTGCTAAATGTCTGCAAAGCCACAAGCCAGGAAGGAGACTCTATGAGCTTCTAGTTAGATCCACATAATGGGGTTAGTCTCCCAGTCCACAGCACACATGGATTACAGAGGAGCTTGGAATCATATGACCCATGGATCACATGCAGTCCCCCCCCCCCCAACCTTGTTTGTAACCTTGGGAAGCTCCTAAAAGAAGAAAGGTTTTGAGACTCCATTTCTTTCCTCCCACCAAAACATGAACATGCATACAGACACGCAAAAGAATTGCAGTCATGCTGGCCACATGACCTTGGAGGTGTCTACCAACAATACCAGTTCTTCAGCTTAGAAATGGAGATGAGCACCAACCCTCAGAGTCGGACACAACTTGGCTTAATGTCAAAAGGTGAGCCTTTACTTTTAGGGCTGTAGTTGTTTTCTAAAATAAAGTGTACCCTCTCTGACTTATTTTGCAAAGACATCCCATCTATATAAATAAAATGTAATGTTCATTTGTGGGATTAACATAATTCAAAAACCACTGGACAAATCGACACCAAATTTGGACACAAGACACCTATCAGGCCAACAAGTGACCATCACTCATAAAAACACTGAAAAAACAGCATAAGGGATTTTAAAAGCCAAAAAACAAAAAATTACATTACAACACATGTGCAAAACCACATATATACACAAATACACATATACACAAATATATATACACACGTATATGCACACAAAACACATGTACACAGAGTGGGCCACAGCAATGCATGGCAGGGGAAGGCTAGTTTTTACTAAAGTGTTTTAATTCCAAAGGTCACTTCCAGCTTCATTTCAAGGGGCTACAGTTGTCTGGGGGAAAGGTCTTGGGTCTGGAAGAATGATCCTCCAGAGCTTGTCTCGCCCAACAGTGAATTCAGAAATGGAGAATTGTATGCAGGACAATAGCCCTCCACTCACTCACTAGTGTAGAACCCCCAGTGCTAATGAAGTGCTCCATGAATCAGATAACTATGTTTAAACCAGACAGTACCCTTGACATCTACAGTTAGTTTAAGCCATTAGCTGGCCTCATTTCCCACCTTGCTTAAAAACCCTTAAAAGCTGTGGCATAGACACTGAGAACTGGGAAGCCCTGGCCCTTGAGCGCTCCAGCTGGAGGTCAGCTGTGACCAACAGTGCTGTGGAGTTTGAAGAGGCACAAATGGAGGGCGAAAGAGAGAAACCTGCCAAGAGGAAGGCGCATCAAGCCAATCCCGACTGGGACCGCCTTCCACCTGAAACCAATGCCCTCACTGTGGGAGAAGATGCAGGGCTCCACAGTCACCTACAGAGCCACCGACAAAACAACCGACCTTGGAGGACCATCATCCTCGGACTAAGAGGGATCACCTAAGTTCAAAAAAAGACTTGCTTATTTGCTCAATTGCATACTTTGTAAAGCAAATTTGCATTTCTCATAGAAAGAGACAAAATGTGCAGGCAGTATTCTATTTGTTTGGTTTGGAGTCAATGGGCATAACCTTAGCTGTCCTTAACACTGGTGGATGTAATGATGTTCGTGGAGATTCACACACACCACCAAGGGAGAAACAAGGTGGGGGAGGAAGAGAAAAGAAGGGAGAAAAATTCAGTCTGATCGTCTGTTTGCCTTTCTTCTCTTCCTTGCATCTTTTTGTCTCTATGAACCTCTTCACACATGCCACTGGAATTGGCAAGTATCGCCTTGGATCCTAGCAATCCCAGCGGCGCCTGCCCATCACTCCATGCCTCACACCATCCTGGCTTTCCCCCTACCTCATCACATGGGGGAAGCCTCTATAAGCCAGCTCAACCCATCTTTCCTTATGGAAAGATGGGAAGCGTTCTGTCATATGCCATCAGCAATTTTCCGGTGGTGACAAGGGTTTTTATTTTGTACTAGCGGTCCCCTGCCACGCATTGCTGTGGCCCAGTCTGGTGATATGGAAAATAAAGTAATTAGAAAGTGCTGGTTTCTAATATATGTAAAGTCATTATGCTTGTGGGCAAACAGTATTTCTTGATGTTTCTTTGACAGTGTTGACGTAGGGATTGTCTGGTTTGCCTACTCTGGAACATGCGACATATAATTGTCCATCTTTAGGGGTCCCTTTCAAATGTATGATACTATATCTTCTGCGAGTGAATCATATATATCTATCTATATCTATGGCTGGATGGCTCTTTGTCAGGAGGGCTTAGATTATGTTTACTTGCACTGGTGAAGAGAGTTGGACTGGATGGCCTTAAGTATTTTCTGTTGGTCATGGGGGGGTATGTTTGCCCCAGTTCTATCATTTATGGGGTTCATTCAGAATGGTCTTTGATTGTAGGTGAACTATAAATCTCAGTAACTACAATTCCCAAATGCCAAGCCTATTTCCCCCAAACGCCATCTGTGTTCATATTTCGGTATATGGAATATTCGTGCCAAGTTTGGTCCAGCTCCATCATTGCTGAGTCCACAGTGCGCTCTGAATGTAGGTGAACTACAACTCCCAAACGCAAGGTCAATGCCCACCAAACACTGCTCATATTTTCTGTTGGTCGTGGGAGGCCTGTGTGCCAAGTTTGGTTTAATTCCATCATTGGTGGAGTTCAGAATGCTCTTTGATTATAGGTGAACTATAAATCCCAGCAACTACAACTCCTGACACCACTCTGATGGCCGAAAGCGAGGAGGAGCTGAGGAGCCTTCTAATCAAGGTGAAAGAAGAAAGTGCAAAAGCCGGGTTGCAGCTAAACATCAAAAAAACCAAGATTATGGCAACAAGAATGATTGACAACTGGGAAATAGAGGGAGAAAACGTGGAGGCAGTGACAGACTTTGTATTTCTAGGTGCAAAGATTACTGCAGATGCAGAGCCAGGAAATCAGAAGATGCTTACTTCTTGGGAGGAAAGCAATGTCCAATCTCGATAAAATAGTAAAGAGTAGAGACATCACACTGGCAACAAAGATCCGCATAGTCAAAGCAATGGTATTCCCCATAGTCACCTACGGATGTGAGAGCTGGACCTTAGGGAAGGCTGAGCAAAGGAAGATCGATGTAGTAAACTACGGATGTGAGAGCTGGACCTTAGGGAAGGCTGAGCGAAGGAAGATCGATGCTTTTGAGCTGTGGTGCTGGAGGATAGTGCTGAGAGTGCCCTGGACTGCGAGAAGATCCAACCAGTCCATCCTCCAGGAAATAAAGCCCGACTGCTCTCTGGAGGGAAGATACTAGAGACAAAGTTGAAGTACTTGGGCCACAGCATGAGGAGACAGGAAAGCCTAGAGAAGACAATTATGCTGGGGAAAGTGGAAGGCAAAAGGAAGAGGGGCCGACCAAGGGCAAGATGGATGGATGGCATCCTTGAAGTGACTGGACTGACCTTGAGGAGCTGGGGGTGGTGACGGCCGTCAATTCCATCGGTGATGGAGTTCAGAATGCTCTTTGATTGTAGGTGAACTATAAATCCCAGCAACTACAACTCCCAAATGACAAAATCATAAATTTTGAGTGATGGTCACTCCATGTGTTGTGAGACATTTTGTTGCCAAATTTGGTGTGATTTTGTTCATTGGTTCTTTGTTTTTAAGGTACTCATTATGCACAGAGCATTTATATATATAGATAGATGATGATATAGATAGATAGATAGATAGTATGATTCCATGTAGGATGTATTTATTTTTGTTTATTTTTGGTATAGGATACAGCTGTTGTTGTTATGTTTTGGGGAGTGGGGGGGGTAGAGGGGTGGGGGTTTGGGGTGGGGTGTGGGTGTTTTTTGGGGGGGGGTGGGGGGGCTTTACTGTGTGCAATGTGATGCTGGTGGGCTCCATACAAAAGTGCGGGGGGTGGAGGGAAGGGGGGGGAACATGCCATCCATAAGAGCCAAAATTTTAGCTAGTAAAAAGAGGTCGCTATAGGATATCTTACAGTTTCATGTGATATCCGCTTTCGCATGCTCATTTTGTTGCTGGAAATGTTTTTGTATCGGCTTTGTCCTACCCACGGTCCTACTCCCCCCCCCCCCCCCCCCGGGTTTCTGCTCAGGCTGTCCTTCCTTTCACTGGTGTGCCTCTGCCCCACAAAGTAGAATGCTTTTTCCTGCTCCTCCCCTCCTGTTTTTTGTTTCCTCTCACACTTGACCTTTGCTTCCACAGCTACCACTGCTATGGAATGAAAAACCCCAGTGACAATGATAATATAGGTAGGTTAAGATAGAAAATACACATCGTCACACACTCCTGCCCAAACAATATGTTGTTAAAATTATACGAAGTTCATTTGAGGAAAAGGTACTTCTTATTCCAACTTAATTCCAGCACACCCGGGGGTAATATAATTTAATGACATTAATATTAACACATTGGTTCCAATCTTGGGTTTTGCTATCCAATACAAATTAAGAAGCAGATGGTGAAGTAAGAATTCCCTTTTGACTACTTTGTGAATTTATTGGTGTTCTTATTATGTACTATGTATTACTTGGGTTAACATTTATTGGTCTTTGTGAGAATAATGAATGCATCCATTCATGTATAAGGCTCATTCAATTCAGACATCTTCAGTAGATTCAGGGTTAGCCCAAAACATTAATGACAAGCAAGATAAGCCATGGGGCACAGCCAGCTCTCGGTCCAAAAGAAATGGCTATTGCATGAAGTGCAATGCACTTTCCATATGGATGTGTACTCTAAAGGATAATGTGGTAGTGGTTAGTTGGAAAAAGCTGACTATTTGGGTCCTCCAGCTTCTGCCACATAGGCTGGAACTACACTGCCATATAATACAGGTTCAGAATGCAGATTAACTGCATTGAAACTGGATTATACGGCAGTGTAAACTAATATAATCCTGTCTGATGTAGTTTATCTGCATTCTGAAACTGCATTATATGGCAGTTTAGATCCAGCCTATGTGACAGAAGCTGGAGGACAAATTATTCAGCTTTTCCCAACTCACCACTACCACATTATCCCTTACAGTTCACCATCTTTTACCAGCAGCAGGCACTTGCCAAGACCAGAGAAGCTCAGTCTGTGGATTAGTACAGACATACAGAAGCAGAGAAACTGTACAGAACAGCACAGCAAATGGATGGAGGGTGCTGTTGAAAAGGCGTAATCTGGAAACCTTATCACAACAATGCAGTTTCCAATGACGTTGGGACAGAGATATCATAATGGAGCATCCAAGATCACATCCAAAGACTGTAAGGGAGTAGAAATGTCCCTGAACTTAGAGTACTAACAGTAAACCATGGATTCCTATATTTGTTTACTACATTTTTAAGTAAGCTGGATTGATCCTGTTTAATTGCTCTATTTCTATTTCTAAATAAAGTTCTTCTTCTTCTTCTTCTTCTTCTTCTAGTGAGTCTTATGGAAATGAGCAATGAAGGACCTCTTCACATGAGACTAAACATGGCAGCATGAGCTTATTTAACTCAAGTCACCCATTGAGTCACCTGGCTCCCATCAGATGACACCGGTGTGGCTCCATGGGTAAAGGAGGGTGAAGCCGGCACATGACGCTGCCAGGGGCAACACGGGAGAGGTTCTGTGTTGTGTTAGGAATCCCTGGGAGGAAGCTGCATGTTCCATGTGTGCTCACATTTCCCCCATCTGATCGCCCTCAGCTGGAGCCAGGCACTTCAGGACATGGGGCACTGGGTTCCCCTTGCCCCTCTACAAAGCAGATCACCTCCAGAATAAGGTCATAAGTTACCATGGTCATCTTGGAGGGTTTAGGAATGTGCTAGGTTCCCCACTATGATGTTATCGTAACTTTAGGGAGAAACCTACCATAGAATCACGTGCCTGAAATTGAACATTCCTAAAGAGGATGGTTTTTGTCACATGTGATGATCTGTAGATCATAGAGTCATAGAGTTGGAGGAGACCTCATGGGCCATCCAGTCCAACCCCCTGCCAAGAAGCAGGAAAATTGCATTCAAAGCACCCCCCCCCCCCAACAGATGGTTATCCAGCCTCTGCTTAAAAGCTCCCAAAGAAGGAACCTCTACCACACTCCGGGGCAGAGAGTTCCACAGCTGAACAGCTTTCACAGTCAGGAAGTTCTTTCTAATGTTCAGGTGGAATCTCCTTTCTTGTAGTTTGAAGCCATTGTTTCGTGTCCTAGTCTCTGGGGCAGCAGAAAACAAGTTCACTCCCTCCTCCCTATGACTTCCTCTCAGATATTTATACATGGCTATCATGTCTCCTCTCAGCCTTCGCTTCTTCAGGCTAAACATGCCCAGCTCCTCATAGGGCTTGTTCTCCAGACCACCTCCAGACCCCCAGGGGCATGAGGAGGGGGTCATACTGTAATGTCAGGACAGGAAGGTATTTTAGGCAAGAGGTTTAGAAAAGGAATGACTTCCTATATCTGGAGTTACACTTAAAATGTATTGGTTCCGATTGAAAAGCAAATTCAAGTTAAGAACAAACCTACAGAACCAATCTTATTTGTTACTTGGGAACCACCTATATATCCTTGATCCCAAGGATCCCAATAATGCTGATAATTGATTGCATTTTTATAGTAATGCAAGGTTTGCATTTCATTGTTGGGAATATCTCACCAGACAGATAACATCAGGACATGTTTAATGTCTATTGCATAATTGAGTCTATTGATGCCCATTGAAACAATTGCAAGAGTTTAGCGCTTTAAGATAAAAGTGCAGGATGCATTTGTTGATTTTTACCACAGACATATTAGTTCCACATTCAATCTTCCAACCCAGTTGATTATTTTCTTTCTTTTGACTTATTTTCAAGAGGTGACAGTTCTCTAGATCTTGCTCACATAATCCAGGCATTCGGTGTCAGTGCCTGAAATGAATTACTGTTTATATTAGAAACTTCATTTAATAAATTAGGTCTGGTCCATGAACTGTCAAAGTTACCTTAAGTCTGTAATTCATATATAACAGATGCCTTTCCGAGACTTGTCGGTTAGAAAGTAGTCAACATGATTGTTTCCTTTTTGCCATTACTAGGTTCTATGGGTTTCGCTATCTGCTGCCTATGGAGAATTAAAAACAATTTAAAAGGGCATCTGGTAGAAAGCACTCTAAGGCACAAAAAATTGTTCCATATACAATGCGCTTCTGTTTAGGCCAGAGAATTATTCAGTAATTGGCACTTGTTTAAATAGACCATTCAGATTCAGCTTGGCTTGGGTTTTCCAATTGCAGATTGAGTTACTGAACTTTTTTTTTCTTTCCAAACAAAAAACTTGGGGAGTTCTGATTTTTTCCAGCATATTCATGGCACCACTGTGATTAAGAGCAACAGCTAATTTTTTTGTACAAGAAACAAACACATTTTTCAAAAAGTGACATAAATAATTCAGACATTTTTTTTCTCCCAGATTGTTTATAAATTATATATATTTAGTTTACTCTGGCCTAGTTTGTGTAAAACTGACTTTAAAAAATAAAAGTAAAAGCAATGATCTTTTTAAATAGCAAAATCTAAATGGTAAGGAGAATATGAGGATGTGTCATTCTAATTTTGGGATAGTTTCCTTATTTAAAAGGGTAAGTCAAAAATCCTATTATTAGACTGGCTGTTGCAAGCTTACGGTTCCATTGTTTACATTTTTCAAAGCCCTCTTAATGTGGGAACAGTTGTCACATGAAAAGTTAATAATGAAGCATATCTATAAGGATATAAAATAATGTTGTGGAAACATCAGTTCACATCAACTGTTATAAGTTCAGACACTTGGAAAAATTCCTTCTATAGCTTTAGGTGACAACATTATGTTTTCCCCCTTTCTTTTCTTTTTTCAAAAGTTTGGTTTATGCATTCTAATTCTTTTTAGGGTGTATTCTCCCCAAAATGTCTCTTTCACAGTACAAGGCATTTTGAACACAACAGCTGTCCAATGAAAATTTCATTGTTCTTCCTGGTAACACATTAAGATTTCAATCAAAGCTAAATTCATCGCTATGGGAATTGAGAGCAAGTTTCCTATGTCCCTGTGTCTATGAAATGAAAATGAAGCACGTAACCATGGGAAGCAGGCAAGGCAGATGTGTGTCAGAAAGGGGGTCACAAATGGTTAGTCAATGGTTGAGGAAAAGGTTAGTTACATGTTAGAACTATATTGGGCAAACCACACACTCGCACCCTCCTCTGCCATTTTTAGCCAATCTTAAAATGTCCTAATATCTCTCTTCTCCCAATTTCCACTTTTGTCCTCAGTTTACCATGATTGTGGCATTAGCAACTGTTGTCTTCTTGACCATACTCCGAAATTGCTTGGCCAAATGTTCATCAGTGAAACGTTGAACGTTATGCACATTGGGTTGTTGTAGGTTTTTTCAGTGGGTTTTTTTTAAGGTATGCACATTTTTACTGCTTGGACCACTTAGAAATGCAATATGGGGCCCCTTCCACACAGCTGAATAAAATCCCACATTTTCTGCTTTGAACTGAAGTATATGGCAGTGTGGACTCAGATAATCCAGTTCAAAGCAGATCTTGTGGGATTTTCTGCCTTGATATTCTGGGTTATATGGCTCTGTGGAAGGGCCCTATATCTCCTGCTGCTATTGCTCAAAAGTAGATTTATTTATTTATTTATTTATTTATTTACTTTGCTTATATACCACTGTTCTCAGCCCGAAGGTGACTCACAGCAGTTTACACCCAATAAAAACAGCAATAATTCAATGCACATATAACAATTAACCACTTATCACATTATCCACTTAATAAACAACAAGCAATTACACTAAACAATATTACAATAACCAACCCAATCATCTCATCATCAAAGCATAGTCCAAGTTCGTCGTCCATTGTTCCATTCCTATGTTCAATTACCAATATTGCACTAGATTACTCGAATGCCTGCACAGTCATCCAGGTCTTCAACTTTTTTTGGAATGCCATGAGAGATGGTGCTARTCTAATGTCCGTAGGAAGGGCGTTCCACAGCCGAGGAGCCACCACCGAGAAGGCCCTGTCTCTCATCCCCACCAACCATGCTTGAGAAGCCGGCGGGATCGAGAGCAGGGCCTCCCCGGAAGATCTCAGAGTCCTGGTGGGTTCATAGGCCGAGATGTGGTCAGATAGGTATCTTGGGCCAGAACCGTTTAGGGCTTTATAGGCCAGCGCCAACACCTTGAATTGAGCCCGGTAGCAGATCGGCAGCCAATGGAGCTGGCGCAACAGGGAGGTCGTATGCTCCCTGCGCTCCGCTCCTGTTAGAATCATGGCTGCCGCACGTTGGACTAATTGAAGCTTCCGGGCCGTCTTCAAGGGCAACCCCACGTAGAGAGCGTTGCAGTAGTCTAGGCGGGATGTGACCAGAGCGTGGACTACCATGGCCAAGTCAGACTTCCCAAGGTACGGGCGCAGCTGGCACACAAGCTTTAGCTGTGTAAATGCTTCCCTGGTCACCGCTGAGACCTGGGGTTCCAGGCTCAGCAATGAGTCCAGAGTCACACCCAAGCTGTGAACCTGCGTCTTCAGATTCAGTGATATCCCAGGCCCCTTCCACACAGCTGAATAAAATCCCACATTTTCTGCTTTGAACTGGAATGTATGGCAGTGTGGACTCAGATAATCCAGTTCAAAACAGATATTGTGGGATTTCTACCTTGATATTCTGGATTATATGGCCGTGTGGAAGGACCCACTGCTTGTCTGTTGAATTCATTTGTTTCTGCTACATGCCTGGGTTTTGTAGTTCAGCACTGTGGAAGTGAACATTTCACATAATGTGTTTTCTATTTCAGTGCTGTATTGGTTTTTTTAAAAAAAACAAAAAAAACATGCTTGTAAATTAATTAATTAATTTTACATTAATTAGAAACCATGAAAATGAACAAAATCTGGCTACCAGTATTAAAAAAACTCAAAAATTACAACAGCAAAACAACAGAGAGTAAACAATCAAGCACATCTAATCACTCTCAACAAAAGATTCCCCCAGGCACTTCCAAGCCATTAAATGCTAATCAAGGTGGTCAGTTGAAACATTCACAGGTAGCCCCAGCAGACAAAAGTCCTTTGTCTCACCCTGGTCATTCCACAGATATATAAACCCATTTTCCTACTCCCAACAGACCTCACTACCTCTGAGGATGCTTGCCATAGATGCAGGCGAAACGTCAGGAGAAAAATGCCTCTAGAACATGGCCATATAGCCCGGAAAAACCTACAACAACCCAGTTTTAAATTAATATTTGTATGGTTTCAAATTCTATAGACAGTTTAATATTACATCAATCCTAACTATTTTGTACCTTTAAGCTCCATGCGCTTTTACCCGTATACTCTTTAAACCACCTTGCAGAGGGGAAAAGAAGTACATAAATGAAGTTATTCAGAGATTGCAATGATTACCTCTTTTAAATATTTTTAAATGCATCTTTCAAGTTGTTTAAATGTTGTTATTCCATTAATTCTGTTTTTAATCTCGACCTTTGTATGTTTTTAGCTATATTGTATTGGCTTTAAATGATCAGCCAATGTGGAAAAGTGGGGTGCAAATAAATTAATAATGTTCACCAGAATCCAGGAGCCGCCGGTGGTGCAGTGGGTTAAACCCCTGTACCGGCAGGACTGAAGACCGACAGGTCGCAGGTTCGAATCCCGGGAGAGGCAGATGAGCTCCCTCTATCAGCTCCAGCTCCTCATGCGGGGACGTGAGAGAAGCCTCCCACAAGGATGATAAAAACATCAGAAATCATCCAGGCGTCCCCTGGGCAACGCCCTTGCAGACGGCCAATTCTCTCACACCAGAAGCGACTTGCAGTTTCTCAAGTCGCTCCTGACACAACAACAACAAAAACCAGAATCCTGTTGGACCATTTTATCCTTGTAAGTGGACTTACTTGTGCAGGAAACAGAACTGTGTCGATGTGCAATATCCATATTCAGTGAAGAGCTGCTGCTTCATTACTAAAACCCCATCTACACAGCCATATAAAATTCTGGATTATCTGCTTTGAACTGAGTCATACACTGCCATATAATCCAATTCAAAGTAGAAAGATTTTATATAGCAAGTGTAAATGAGACGTAGATAGAGAAGCCAGCAAAGGGACCTATGGACAATGGAATAATGACAAGGCAATTCCAGTGTGTACTAGGCTCTCCTGATGTGCATCGGTTGTACGTCTTCACTATTCAGCAGCCGGGATTCCTAGTACCTCTACTTTTATTAAATGCATCTGAATTTACATTACACAAAAAGCTTTACATAATTCCTAATAATGATATAATGGCTCACTAGTAATAAAGATGACTAAACTCAGCCTGTCATACCTTGGACATATCATGCAATACAGTGACTCAGTGAAAACAGATGATAGTGCTTGGTAAAGGGGAAGGCAACAGGAAAAGAGAGAGAGTGCAGTATAAGTAGATTGATTTAGTCATGGAAGTCATGCCCCATAGCCAGAATTTTGATTCGGGAGGGGCTGAGTTTGATTCGGGGAGGGCTGAGTCTGAGTGAAAGAGGGTCTACCCTAGCAAACCTTTTGTATCGTTACCCCAATACCCCCATGCATATGGGATATATTGAGTATGGTGATCAGATCATGATATGAATAAACATAACAGTTTAAATAATGCACCAGTAAGGCCTTATTTAAATTGGTTTAAATAATGCGCCAGTAAGGACCACCATCAGAATTTCGGGCTGAAGCCCCCCAAGCCCCCCCCCCCCCCCCGGCTACATGCCTGCCCCTGAGGCTACATAACCTGATTAGGGCAGTGGATTACTGGAGGTAATGCACAGGATCACCGTAAGGTAAAATCAACTAGATGACAATAACAACAATAATTCAGACCTCACAACCTCTGAGGATGCTTGCCACAGATGCAGGCAAAATGTCAGGAGAGAATGCTTCTAGAACATGGCCATATAGCCCGAAAAACCTACAACAACCCACTGTTTCCAGCCATGAAAGCCTTCGACAATACAATTATTATTATTATTATTATTATTATTATTATTATTATTATTATCATCATTATTTGTACCCCGCTAGCAACTCCTGAAGGACTCAATGTGGCTTACATAGGCCAAGGCCTCAAAACACAATACAACAATACAACACCTAAAGCAAATTAAAAACAGTTAAAGCAATATTAACAACAATCAATAAACAATACATCAAGGCACTATAAAACTGGGCCGGGCCAAAGTAATGGGTACAAGATTAAAAGTGCTGATGTGGCAGGAGTTATGTAGGATTATAGGGTAAGTGCAGTGTGCGGTGTGCAGCAATCTTAGTTCTACTAAAGTACTTCTGGGACTTGGTATTGGAGATTCCTAATCTGGGAAGGCACATCGGAAAAGCCAGGTCTTCAAGTTCTTTCTGAAGACTGCCAATGTAGGGGCCTGTCTAAGATCTTTTGGGAGGGTGTTCCAGAGTCGGGGGACCACCACAGAAAAGGCCCTGTCTCGAGTCCCCACCAAGCGCACCTGTGACGCAGGCAGAATCATGAGCAGGGCCTCTCCGGATGAACGAAGTGAACATGTGGGTTCATTTCGTTCATCCGGAGAGGTGAACAATAAATAATACAATAATTCCTACGTTCTTCCCCCACTAAGGTAACAATACATGGGGAGTCACATCATTACCATCAGGTTGTGGTTTCTCTTTCCCATCAAATTAACACAACTAGTGGAAATAAGATCATCTGTGATGATCCAGTTTGATGCTTTCTTCGTATCTTTATAGATTACTGTAAGCCACTTCTACAGTCCAAGTTTAAACTATCGAGATGAGCTCTCCTGTTTAAAAGAAATAGCAAGCGTATAATTTTTCTTTGAGAGAAATGCTTTTGGGTCTTTTAAAGGAGCAAAGATGCTCCATTGGAACGTGGAATCCCTGCCATCTCCCTCAGCTCACAGCATTTCTGTTTCTCCAAACTCCTGGCTGTCTGACTGATTTGGATGTAAATTTCACAAGGCACTTTGCTGAGATTGAACGTCTGCTGCATTGCAAAGCCAAATTAATTGCTCGATTCTATATTCCAATTGACTGAGAATACAATGTTGCATCTATATAATTATAAATTGAATTACTATTATGGAATAGGAACACATCTCTTTTGCATTCAGCACACCCAATTGACTCTTTCTTTGAGCTGGAATGCAACATTGATGTTGAATATACCCAACTGATGGGGTCTTATGTAATCAACCAAAGAAGCTTGACCAGCTTGTGGTTCATTCTAGAAGAACCTACATATTTTGACACAGATTGGGTAATATTGATTTTCAAATTCATCTGAGTGATTTTTTTTTCTTCACACTAAACCAGCATTTCCCAAATTTTAGTCCTCCAGTTGTTTTGGACTTCAGCTGTTTTGGACTTCAAGCTAACTAGGATTTCTGGGAATTGAAGTCCAAAACACCGGGAGGACCAAAGGTTTGGAACCACTGCACTAAACTCAAGGGCAGCTTTGCTTCTCCGTTCTTTAGGAAAATATATCTCACAAGATGTTTGCAATAAAACATACACAGAAAATTGTCAGTTATTTCTGCTTCTGATCCCATAGATAGCCAAAAGAAAATACCTGACTGTCCGCAATTAAGATGCATTACACAAACATCTCATCATTTCTTTATTTATATAATACATTGCAACAAATTAAATTCTACCATTGACCACAGAACATCTGAGGTAACCTGCAAATCTGCAAAACAGTATGGATGAATGTATTGTCGAAGGCTTTCATGATTGGAATCACTGGATTGTTGTAGGTTTTTTGGCCATGTTCTAGAGGCATTTTCTCCTGATGTTTCACCTGCATCTATGACAAGCATCCTCAGAGGTAGTGAGGTCTGTTGGAACTAGGAAAAATGGGTTTATATATCTGTGGAATGACCAGGGTGGGACAAAGAACTCTTGTCTGTTGGAGCTAGGTGTGAATGTTTCAACTACAGAAATGCTGGACCACTCTCACAACCACCATGTCAGACTACACAGAGAAGCCATTGAAATCCACAAGCATGTGGACAATTTCAACAGAAAGGAGGAAACCATGAAAATCAACGAAATCTGGCTACCAGTATTAAAAAAAACTCTAAAATTACAATAGCAAAACAACAGAGAGGAAACAATCATGCCATTAAATGCTAATCAAGGTGGCAGGCATGTAGCCGGGGGGGGGGGGGTTGAGGGACTTCAGCCCCCCCCCCTCAAATTCTCAGGGTGGTCCGCGAGAAGGCCTTACTGGTACATTATTTAAACTGTTATGTTTATTCATATCATGATCTGATCACCATGCTCAATATATCCCATATGCATGGGGGTATTGGGGTAACGATACAAAAGGTTTGCTAGGGTAGACCCTTTCAACAAAAGATTGCCCCAGGCACTGCCAGGCCATCAAATGCTAATCAAGGTGGTCAGTTGAAACATTCATACCTAGCTCCAACAGACAAGAGTGCTTTGTCACACCTTGGTCATTCCACAGATATATAAATCCATTTTCCTAGTTCCAAAAGACCTCACTACCTCTGAGGATGCTTGCCATAGATCAGGCGAAAATGTCAGGAGAAAATGCCTCTAGAACATGGCCATATAGTCTGAAAAAACCTACAACCCAGTATGGATGAATCCCCCAAAGTTGTGGAGTTCTGTGGTTGGTTCCTTGGATTCATTTCAGTTGTTGCTGTCATCTTCTGTAATCACAGTAAGGATGTATTTCCACCCAAGTCTCCTGTACACTTGAAGACTGATTAGATTGGTCTCATAACTGTTACATTTAAAGCAGATATTCACTGAACTAAATTTCCATCTGCTTGAAAGTGAAGCATTCCCCAACTGTTCAGTCCCAGAGAGGCACATGATTTTTGGAAATTATACTAGTTGGTTTCCTTCAAAACATGCCAGCATACTTTTTATAGGTTCAAATGAGGTTTTTCAGGGGTTCAGATAGTCAATTTTGGGGGGAAATAATTTTCCAAAGTTTCAAGGGGTGTGTGAGTTGCTGTTTGTGGTTTTCTGTGTAGGAGTAGCAAATGTAGTCTGGTTACAAAATCATAAAAGAAGCAAAAGACTAAGATCCATGCTGAATTAGACAGAGCAGTTGCCTCTTTCACATTCTTTTTCTCACCGTGACTCCCAGCCAAATACCTCCAGGAAGCCCAGAAGCAAGGCCTGAAGGCAACAATATGTGACATTTATTTTTATTCTATTTATTCAACTCATGCTGAGTAGAACCAGCCTGAGGTTAGTTAGGAGGGTTGAACTAGCATTAGGAAGATCCTGGTTCAAACCTGCACTAGTGGCATGTCTACACAGGCCAAACAAAATGGACTCAACTGGAACCAATTTCAAGCAATTCACTGAATGTATGGACAATTCCACAATAGAAGTGCTGCTTCCAGCTGTTAATCCAACACAAGAAGAACCACAAGTAACTCCAGAGCTTCCGGGAAACTTCAGAGTGACTCTGATATTTTTGACATGTGGACAATTGGATTGGGCTGAATCTGGGCCAATGCAGAGCCATGGCTATTCCACTAAACCAAAGCAATTCTTTTTTTTAAATAATCTTTATTAAGTTTTCAATAAATTACAATCAGTGAGGGAGGGGGGTCATGAACAAGGGGGGGAGGGGGACAGGGGGAGGGGGAAAAAGGGGGGATGAAACAGGAAGGGCAACAATACATTTACATTTACCTACAATACATACATTGCATTCATAGCCAGGCGTGGGGTGTCCCTGTGCATACCCCCAATATTCCCTTCCATACAAGCATCCACTCATACTACAGTCACATTTAAACAGAATTAAAACAATTAAGACTTCCATTTAGTTTCTAAACAACTTATTTTCCTATGTTTCCCGGTGGTCCTCATAAGGGACACCTGGTTCCTTTATCACCCATCTATGCTAATGATAGACCTATTTATATCTCCTCTTTTTTATTCACAGACATTTTAATTTTCAACTTTATTTTTTTCGTACTCCTCGAAGGTTGTCCAATCTGTCTGTTTTACTGCTCTTCCCGAGCAACTTCTTAGGAGGAATGTTAGTCTGTCCATGTCTCTTATTTCTGTTAGTTTGTCCATCCAGTCTTCTATTTTGGGGGTGTGTTCATCTTTCCAATATTTTGCCAGTATTATTCGGGCAGCAGTGGATAAGTATGTAAACAAAATGTCTTCGTTACTGTTCGGTTTTAGGACTTCATCTGTCAGGTTGAGTAGGAAATATTCCGGCTTTTTATGGAACTTTTTCTTTAGTATCTTTTGTGCCTCTCTATGTATGGCTTGCCAATATTTGTTCACCACCGGGCAAGTCCACCACATGTGGAAGTATGTTCCTGGTTGTTCTTTGCATCTCCAGCATGAGCAGAGCCATGGCTATTCCACTAAACCAAAGCAATTCTAAGGACCTTCCTTACAGAGTCTTGATGGTGAAGTTGCTTTTGTTTATTAGGAAGGCTCTTCTGGGGAACTGCTTAGGGAGATGCTATTGTGGGCAAGATGGCAGCAGTGCCCCCCCCCCTCAAAGACAGAGCACCAGTGCCAATGTATTGTTGGCCTGGACTGTTTTTGGTTTTTCTTTATTGTAATTGTCATTTGGGCTTGGCCTCATGTAAGCTGCTCCAAGTCCCCATTGGGGAGATGGTGGCAGGATAATAAATAAATGTTGTTGTTGTTGTTGTTGTTGTTGTTTTTGTTGTTGTTGTTGTCTGGATTCCAAAAGGGCTTTAAGACACGTTCACGCTGGTAGGTGTAGACTCCCAATGCTATATCCAGGGTAGCTTCAGGTTAGGCTACTCTAGGGTATGCCAGTGTAGATGCGGTAATTTGTTGTGTTAACTTATGAAATAAAAAATAAAGTGAAGAGGAAGAGAACCTTGTACACCAAGTTAAGTCCATAAGAGGGAAGATATAAACGATAGTGATGATGATGGTGATGATAGCAAAATATTTCTATTTGAGTGTTCAAATAATAATAGTATTAATCAGTCATATGAAACTTGGAGTCCATATGAGTCATTCTATCATGCTTTTTTCCCATCAAGATTATTATTCTCTATTTTGACCTATCCAGTGGAATTTCACCTCATAAGAAGTCTGGTTTCTCATTATTCCACCCTGGATTCGATACTCAAGCACATCTCCTCCTTCTTGGCTTTCTTTGAAGCATTCAAAACTTCACATTGATTTCAGAGTTAAATGAATTAAGCCATTTATTACAGAGAGCTTTAGTTAATGGGACCTGTACTGTCATCAAAAGTAGCTTGCTAATCATTCCAGCTGGGCAATTATTGGGGAATATTCATTCAAAACAAAATCCATGACTTCAAACTGAGACTATTTGCCAAACACTAGCTTGCTTGACTGAAAAGAGGAAATTTTTACCAGCAAGGGCATAATAAGTTGAAAGGAAGAAAATATTGTGTAAACTGTGCACTTAAATGTTTTGATTGTTAGCTAAAAGAATCGGCTATGTAATTCACTGCCGATGTCAACATGTCTGCTGGGGATGGCCCAAGACATTTTAATGCTTACAGCAGAAAAGCAACTGCTTCCCTCTTCCCCAAGTCAAGACCAGCTGTTATATTGACACATGAAGCAGAAAAACTCACAAGGCCTCTGGCAATAAAAACAAACAATACAAAATGGGTCAAACACCCCATGCTACTTAAAGAAAAGGGGTGGAACGATCCTCTCCCAGTGATAAGCAAGCTGGCCAAAGTAGGATTTCAAAAAAAGGAAATTCACAAGTGCTACCCAAATTGTGAGTTTGTTCTACCCCAGGGATGGGCAAACAAAGGCCCGTGGGCCAGATGCGGCCCCATGGGGACTTTCCTCTGGTCCTGCCTTTTCCCTCCCTCCTTTCACATAAGACCATCGTGGCCCGATTTTATGGCCTTATGCCAAAGGAACTGGGGAGGCAGGAGAGGTCTGGTGGGGAGAAACTCACCTTCCTCTCCTCTCTTCTCTGGGCACAAGGAACTGGCTGCAGCTAGGTCAGTGTACCAAGAGGAGAGGTTTGGCAGGAAGGTGCAGGGCTTCCACCAGCTTCACTCCTGCTCCCCTCTCAGGTCAGTGGCCCAGATGGGTTGCTGTGGTGAGAGGAGAAGCCCAGCACGATGATAGGGCATGTGGCTAAAATAAGCCCAGCTGCGTACCTTCCTCTCCTCTCCTCTCAGCACAGCGACCCAACTGTGATTCAACAGCTACAGATAATTTTTTTCTGTTTTTCTTCTCCTTCTTTCCTTCACCATCTCCCATTCCCCCTTTAGTCCTTTCTCCTTCTCCTTCTGCCTATTCCAATAGAATAACGAGTGGTCTGTCGCGCGCTGGGCCTGTATTTCCTTTCCAATAGGACGTGTAACCTTTGCCCAGTGGGAAGCCCCAAAGAGAAGCTCTCAGGGATTTTCCAGAAGTGATGGTCTTAGAGTCTTTGATAATGCAACAAAGTCTTTATTATGGAACAAACAACAAATCTTCAATGGTTCAAACAACACTTCAAGGCTTTCTCAGTCTAGCCTTAATGGACTGGCACCTGTCTTTGATTAATTAAACTCTCTCTGTAGGATTACAGTCAGCCTTCTTCCAGGCTGACTGTAATCTAATCCTTACTGATGTGGGCTCCGCTACCAGGTAGATCTGCGTCTCGAGAACCGAATGGACCTACCAGTAAGGCCAGTAGATTCTTCAGCTGGAGTTCTTTGGTCTTCCAAACTCTTTACCCTCCAAAATTCTTCAAGGCTTTAGGGCTGTTTCCCTGGAAATCTTTGGAGATCTTTGGGTGCTCTTAAGACTCTTCTCCCCCAGTAAGTCTTAAGGGTTGAAGCTTTTGTACAGGAGAAGCTTGTACACGTCCTCTACATTAGCTTTTCTTACTGAGACTAACTAAAAATGGCTCCCTTCCCTTCCCAATTGCCCTGAACAAGGGACGGAACCAAAATTTAACGATGATGGACAAGTGACTTGCCCTACAACTGCAACCAAAGGAAGCCACCTTTCTGCAGAAACCCTGAAACCTTGGCCTGCAAGCAAACATTTAATACAAAGCAAATAAAGTTGGAGCTCCTGGCACAGCCGTACCAGCACAACAAGAATTGAAGTTTGCTGTGGTAGTAGTAATCTCTTTCAGAGAAGGCTAAAGACTTTGTAAAACTACAACCCCCATGATTTCATAGTATTGAGCTATGGCAGTTAAAGTGGTATCAAATTGCTTTTATTCTATGATATAGACCCACCCTTTGATAGTGAAAAATGGGGCATTCAGAGCTTTTGATCCTATGTCATTCTAGGTTTACATCAAAGCTCCACAAAGAACAGATTTTGCATATTTGTTTTTCACAATGTTCCAGTTCAACTTTAGCATCACAGGCCCAAAACCTATACACACACACACACAAACACACACACAAACACATACATACAGAGAGAGAGAGAGAAATTATTTTTTTTTAAAAAAATAGCCAAAATAATCTTGGATATTTGCTGAAATCATATGTATGTTCTACCCCAGTTATTTCTGCCCAATACTGATGCTGATGATAGGACTCCCTGTCCTGTAAAATATATATATATATAAACGTATTTATACAGATTTCCTATTACCGTAAGAAGCAGGTGTTGCTTTCCACATAATCCTTTATTTCTTTAATTAGTTTAGTAGAATAGTGTCTGTTAATTCCACTCTTGACAGTGATCTTTGCCCTCCGTTTCTGAAGCTTTAAATGATATTGTCCTTTAAATATTAAGAAGAGGGACTCAAGGCCCTTGCCATTAGCTATTTAATTTGGATTGTTCTATTATATAGCAAATTAAATGTTATTCTGCCAGCTAGGAATATATGGGCATGATCCAAGGGCAACTGAAGCTAATGGAGCTCCTTCAGTTACCATCAATTGTTGTTGTTGTTCTGTACCATGCACATTTTTTCTAAATAGCATTAAAGTCAATTGTCATTGTTGCTGCTGTTGTTTACCTTTCTTTTTGCATTTTTTGAAATGATTTTATATAAGTAGCATTGTTTTTACTGGACATGGCATGATTGATTTTGCATGAAATTCGCTTTCTATAGCCATACACCCATATTTGCTTGGGTTAGGTGCAAAAGACCTCTGTGAAAGTGAAAAAATATGAAAAAATGATCATTTTTACCCAAGAGAACACCTTTTTAGAAATTTCTAGGTCCTCTAGCACAATTTTATGATTAACTTCCATTGGAAGCTAACCATAGCATCACGCTGAGCAGATTTTCTCTCTAGGTCCTTCAATGAGACTTTATAATTAACTTCTTGCAGGATCTGACCAGAGCCACACTGGAGGACATAGAGATTCATAGAGACAACATTTTAATCAAATCCACAAATGATCAAATCCATAAAAGTCAAAAACTGCAAATGTATTGAGCTGACTGCTTTTACAGTAGCCAATCAAAGTTATTTTAAAAACGAAGTTCCGTCTCAATAAGGAATTCAAGTCCATCATCCTTACCGCCACACTGCATTGCTCTTTCAGATCAGTGCTCATAGCATAAATCCTGCCGATTCCACAAAAGTCAAATCACCAATGTGGTGGACTGAATATTGAGAAGATGCGCAAACCAATTGTGCAGATGTGGATGATTATGGAGGGAATTAATCTCAGGCCTCAATTGTGTATAAGAATATATTATAGAGGAGGCCAATTATTAGTTGTAAATTAAGGTAACTGCCACCAACGTGAGGTATTTGAGGTATCACCGATGAGATCTGGCTCTACAGACGCAGGTAAGATGAGATGAGACGATTTTTAACAAAAGATAACAAGTTTATTGTGTACAAAGCGTATGGTTGCAGGCTGTTAAATAACTTATAGAACTTTGAATGTCACTTGGTTTTAATATAGTCCACTCTTTCAAATAACACAGCTCGTGGCCAACTTTTACTGAGGTGAAGCTCTTTAGTGAACAATGTTTCCCACTATAACTAGCCTTCCAATTTGATCTTTCCTTGATCAAATCTCTGATCTCTAGTCCTTCCTTGACTAGGGATCCTAACAGGCTTCCTTTAGTCTTCCTTGACTAAAGAAACTGGCCAGGTTTCTCTCTTTAGCCCTTCTAGACTGAAAAACCTCCAGCTGCTCACACACACCTCTTTCCCAGGCTTTTCAAGCCTCCACTCTCTCACACACTCTCTGCCTTTTTCCCAAGACGCCTATAACTTTTCCAGCTTGGCTCCGCCCACTTCTCACTCTCCGGAGCTAGCCTGCCTGGTCTCCTTGGCAACGCTCACTGTGGATTCAAACCAGATAACTCTAGTTTTAGCTACTGTTACAAACACAAATATATACTCTAACAGTTAAACGCATACATAGTATCAATGACTTCTGCACAAATATAAATTAACTTTAAACCATGACAATACAAAGGTCCTCTAAGTTCCTAAAAGCTTGGTGAAATAGAAATATTTGTTTGGTTTTTGTCATTCATGGAAACTGAGCAGGAAAGGAGTCAGTTTTGGAGCAGCCATGAAAAAGGTTCTCTCTTGTTTCTCACCAAACATATCTGTGAAACTTGTAGGATTGACAGAAAGCTGTCCCCAACAGTCTTTCAATTTGTGCAGGTTCATATAAGAAGATAACATGTCTTTCACATAGTTTGGACCTAAAACTTATAGGACTTTACGAATCATACCAGCACTTTGAACTTTACCCAGGAAAGAACTAGTAGCCAATGAAGTTGTCTTGAATACCAGCCCTAAACAGCCACCCCGAGTCCCCTTGGGGAGATGGTTGGCAGAGTATAAAAATAAAATTATTATTATTATTATTATTATTATTATTATTATTATTATTAGAAACACAACAAGATGAGTCCACAGCAGACACTCTGCTGGCTGTTGTATTGGATAACATGTCGGACACTTCCGAAGTGTCTAGGACTGTGTGATGTATCGGCGAATAATGCGTGCAGATCCCAGTAAGGTGGCCTTCTGCAGCTGGCAGATGGTAATTTTGTCAGCACCTGCAGGTCAAGGTCTTTAGGCACTGCACCCAGTATGCCGATCACCACTGGGACCACCTTGACTGACTTGTGCCAGAGTCTTTGCAGTTCAATCTTTAAATCCTCATATCGTGTCAGCTTTTCCAGTTGTTTCTCTTCAATCCTGCTGTCACCTGGGATTGCAACATGGACAATCCATACTTGTTTTTTTAACACGATCGTGAGGTCAGGAGTATTGTGCTCCAAAACTCTGTCTGTCTGAATCCAGAAGTCTCAGAGTAGCTTGACGTGTTCATTCTCTGTAACTTTTTCTGGCTTGTGATCCCACCAGTTCTTTGTTGCAGGCAAAATTATTATTATTATTATTATTATTATTATTATTATTATTATTATTATTCAATTGTGAATGGTAATTGGAGATGCAATCTCACAATATCTGAAAAACAGCTAGTTGCCATCCCAGTGTCCTAGAATGGATAATTGAAACTGCACTTGTATAACTCTGATCAATTTGGTTTTAGAAGATTGTGAACTTTATTGTTGATTTATTAAATGCAACATTTTCTCATACCTATGTACCTACCTACCACATGTAAGTAAAGACTTCTGCATAAACTTTTGGGAGGAGGGACAAAAATCTTCCTTGTTTTGTGACACATAGCCAACTTGAGCCTTTCTGTGACACATACATGGATAGTGGATACCATTGGCCCTCTGTCTCCATGGATTCAACAAATTGCAGATCCATCCATGCCCATTGCTTCCTCACCGATGCTACAGATTGAAGGTTTGGTGTCGCTGAGCCCTTCCACACAACCCTATATCCCAGAATATCAAGGCGGAATATCCCACAATATCTGCTTTGAACTGGGTTATCTGAGTCCACACACAGATAATATGGGATTTTCTGCCTTGATATTCTGTAATATAGGGCTATGTGGAAGGGCCCCCTGTCGGAGAGGCAAAAATGTGGTGACATGGGATCTTGCAGCTTTCCCATCAATTTTGCAGTGCAATACAGGGGGTCGATTATAGCTCATTGATGCAAGCAACTCTTGTCTAGTTTGCTAACCATTTTATTTATATTCTATATATGGACCTTGAGCATCTATGAATTTTGGCAAACACAGAGGTCCTGAAACCAATCCCCCAAAGATATTGAGAGCCACCTGGACAATCTAATACCCAATGAAAAGGTAAGGAAAGTTTGAAAACAGAAACAGGATATGTGAATTCCTCCATATTCAGAGGAATTTTAACATTTTAATATTATTCAGGGTACACCTGTGAAATCCACTGAAAATCTTTTTCATAATGATGGGCCTTCTCGCTCCTTGTTGTAGCCCTCTTTTTGGGGCACTCTGCCATTATAGTCATAGAGAAGCTTTCCAAGTACTCCTGTTCTGTCTTCCCCTTTGGGGAACCTTTTATTTTCAAGATTATTTGCAGAGGACAACCGTGCACACAAGAAGAGTCAGCTGTTCTCTTCATTTCATATATCTTTGAGGGAGGATTTTGAAGATTATTTATTTATCTTATAACAAACAGAAGTCTATTCCTTTACGATTTTAATTACCTCTAGCTGACTCCCTTCCCTTTCACTCCTGCGTTTGCAATGAATAGGATTGGAGTCTTTTGTGAACGGATAGCGAATCCGCATTCCATTCTAATCTTTTCAGAGTTCCCTCCTGTTCGATTCAAGGACTTTGGCTTCAGCATTGCTGATGGTGTCATCTGCAGGTCTCAGGTGGTGGAGGGCCTCGAGGCTTTCTCTTTATTCCTACAAACCTTGAAAGTTTCCTCCAAGCGGGAGGTGAAGAATCGGTTAATTTCACCCTTCAGACTGAACTTTGCATTCTTGCTTAAATAGTATTGTTTTGTACAGGGTGATGAATTTGAAGATAGTCATTAAGAGCAGCACATGTGTCTTCTTCATTCATATCCAGAACCTCCACAATATTTCTATTTGAGCTGCATCCAAGTGTTGTTTGTGGCTGACAGTGTAATGCTTTGTATGTTTTTAATCTATTTACATTAGTTTTAAAGTTTTCTATTGCTTTATTTACTATACTAACTGTACCTGCCACGCTTTGCTGTGGCCAACCTTCCCTCTTTCTCTCCTTCTTTCCCTCCTTCCTTCCTTCACTCCCTCTTTCCTTCTTTCCTTCCCATCTTTTCTTCTCTTCTTTCTTCCTTCTCTATCTCTTTCCTTTCTTCCCCCTTTTTCTTTCTCTTCTGCTGTGTCTCTTTTCTTCCTTCTCTCTTTCCTTCTTTCCTTCCCTCCCTCTTTCTCTACATCTTCCCCCTTCCTTCACTCCCCCTTCCTTCCCCCTTTCTTCACTCCCCTTCACTTTTTTCTTTCCTTCTCTCCTTCCTTCCTTCCCCCTTTTCTTTCCCTCCCTCTTTCTCTCCTTTCTTCCTTCTCTACCTCTTTCCTTCCTTCCTTCTGTCTTTGCTTCCATGCTTCCTTCTCCCTTTCTTTCTTTCTTTCTTTCTTTCTTTCTTTCTTTCTTTCTTTCTTTTTTCTCTCCCCTTCCCTCCCTCTTTCTTCCCTTTTTTCTGTATTGTCATTTACCTTTTCGTCATTTAGCCTTTGAAGGCTTATTAAGTCCCTTCTGCTGTGTTTTTCAGTGTTTTTATGAGGACATACATTGGGTTGTTAGGTGTATTGTGTCCAAATTTGGTGTCAATTTCCAGTTCTGTTAATCCCACAAAAGAACATTAAATTTTTATTTATATAGATTTATACCTTTAACCAGTATTGCTTTTACTTGCAAGCTGCCCTGAGATCTTGGGCCCTTCCATACAGCCCTATATCCCAGAATATCAAGGCAGAAAATCCCACAATATCTGCTTTGAACTGGGTTATCTGAGTCCACACAATGTGGGATTTTCTGCCTTGATAGGGCTGTGTGGAGGGCCCCTTGCRACATATAGGGCAGGACAGCAATATTTTAATAATTAAATAAATGCAAAATGAATTCTGAACAAAATTACTAGCATGACTTTGACCATTGTCTGAAGATAAGTCTGTAAGAGATTTATGCCACTCATGAAACGAGCATGATATGTATATTACGCTGCCATCTTTGAAATAGAGTAAAAGGAGAAGCAACACCAGATAGGGACATGCAATATGATCCCAGGCTGATCAACATAATTCACATTGAAGGTATTTTGATCTAGTGGCAAATTCTAAAGTAGACTCTTAGAATCACAGACTCTTGGAGTTGGAAGGGACTGCAAGGGCCACTTAGTCCAGACCCACCAATATCCATGAAAGATGCCCACCTAACTTCTTCTTAAAGTATTCCAAAGTTGGAGAGCCCATCACCTGCTGAGGCAACATATTCCACTGCTGAACAGTTCCTACAATAAACATGTTCTCCCTAATGTTTAGGTGGAATCTCTTTTCTTGCCATTTGAATTTATTACTTCATGTTCTAGTGTCTGGAGCATCATAAAACGAGCTTGCTCTATCAGCTGCATGACATGCCTTCAGATATTTCACGTCTCAGTCCTTTCTTTTTCAGTCTAGACATGCCCAATTTTCTAAGTTATTCCTCATGAGGCTTGGTTTCCAAACCTTTGAGGCAGATTCTTGCAGTGCAAGAAAATGTATAAAAATATTATAAAGCCTACACTTAGGCTATTTAGGACATAACACCTGGGTCCCCTGGAAAGTTAAATCCGGGCAACCTCTAAGGGAAATGTCCGGAGAAGTATCTCCCAAATTATTGAGACCAGGATCTCCCTATTCCTGGGCCATTCGATAACATCTCACCCATAAAGTTAACCTCTAGGTGAGTGTTTGTGTAATGGCCCACTCCCTTAAGGGGTGCCTTTGGTGTACACCAACCTTTGTATTTCTGATCTATTCGTGCTAAGCCTATTTATATACCGAACATCCCTGCTAGCCCCTAATAACAGAATAGAGCAGGCGAAAAACCTTCCTAGAACATAGAAGGGAAAAATTCCCAATGGGCAACCAATAATTATATTGTCAATGGGCGGGGGTGGTGGGTGATGATCGAGAGCATAATGGAAGAACAGGGCTGGCCCACTGTAAGACCAGTCCCGACCCTTTTCTAGATGGTTTAAAGGAACCATCCATTCTCTATCTGAGGAGAGGAGGCAAATTGTTCTTCCCCCCCCACCCCCACCCCACGCCAGCTATGCCGGGGTGGAAAATTCCTTCTCTGAAGTGCAACAGGAAGAAAGTGCTGCTAGCTAAATCCAATGTGATGTCATTATTGGAGCAGGACTTGGGTAAAGTCTTAACTGTGCCATGAAACTCACTGGATGACCTTGGACCAATCCCTCCCTCTCCCCCCTCTCTGTCCTTTTGACTTACATGACATGGTGCCCATGAAGATGGCAGTCATTTCCAAAGATGGTTCAAAACTTTCCATGGACCATCAGTGAGTAGTACTTATGTAGACTACTTATTGCTTCTTGGAGGAATGGCACATTATAAATGCAAGATAACACAGTAGATACCCAAGTCAAATTCAAAGCTATGAGAACCAAGCTGTTACAGATTTAGGCTGTGCAATTGTATATTTTGGACATCTTTTAGTTTTGACATAATTTGGCATCAGCCTCATTTAATGGGAAATTCTGAAAAAGGAGGTTCTATTATGAATAAACATGTGTTGCGTGGGTGTTACTTTTCAATCTAAGCTTTGTTCCTGTCTGTATATTCATTACCCATGTATTGTATATTATATAGCAAGATATATATATATATAACTCCACACACATAATAAAGGGGGGTCAATAAAAAAGATGTTTTAGAAGCATACCTTTGATTTTGTTGTGTCTGTAATTGTTAGACCTAAAAATGCTTGTTCTATATAGAAGTTGCAAGGATTCTTCAGAACTTCTGCGCCTCTTAGAAACTACAAGCAGATTGAAAATGCAACCTTTCTTTTCACAAAGTATTAGTGGCAACAATTCAATTATTTCCACACTTTTGGTGGCTTTTGTATTTGTATTTTCCAATAATTTCCCCCCACCTCTTCACTACAGCGTGTTAGATAATTCACAATCTTCACTCCCTACTAGAATAACAAAATGTTTTGGGAACACTTCAAAAAAGACGTTTTCCACCAGGAGTCAAGCACAGTTCTGGCTAAGAATTCATTTAACTATTCAGATAACAATTACCACAATGTCAAATCCTTGAAACCCAGGCATGGAATATGTTACAACACATATTTATTGTGCCACCTACAATGTAGAGGGGTGTGTGTGTGTGTAGTCATTCAGTTAACATGAAAGCAAGGAAGTTTGCATGCTATCCGTTTTTGTATTATCGAGTACTACTGTGCTTTTCACTGAATTGTCTTCCTTTTCAAAAGAAAAAACAGGTCTATAGAAATATACTCCATAGAATCTTTTTCATTCTTACAACACAATGAAAGCAATATTAATAAAGATGATAGCAATATCTCTTAGCTATTGAATGACAACTTTTGCTCAATAGCCACATAATTTCACAAATAGTTCCTTTGCTTTCAGATGTATTTCATGGTATTCTCCTTCAGAATCTCTGTATTAATAGTGAAGAACTCTAATAACAATGATACTGGTATTATATTATTACAAAAAAAATTGACCTGGCCTTTTAAGACATAGACAGGAAAGGCAGAATTTCAAACAGATCCTTGGTTAAAATAATTCACCAAAGTCTTCTGGGTTTATCTTCCATTATGTAAAATTTTTCTATACAGTTTTCAAATCATGGCAGAGTTTGAACCAGATGGTTGCAGGGGTGGTTGTTGTTGTTGTTGTTGTTGTTGAAAATAGCTTTTTTTCAAAAAAAAGTGTTTTCAGCATCTGCAAAATTTATATTATTATTGCATAGGGCTTTCTTCACTCCTGTTCTGGAAAGCAAGGACTGACCAGGAACAATGTATAGGAGTCCTCACAGAGAAATATTTCACTTATCAACTATCTGTGTTTCAAGGATCTCAAGGATACTTGAGCTGGCTAGCATGCGACCATTGCTCAAGAAAACTCCCGAAGTCCTGAATATTAAAAAGCCATCTGTGATTTAGTCAATGAGCACTAAGCTTCAATAAGTTCTTCAACCCCACTGAACAATCGCTCAGATTCCTTGGTGTAAGCCCTATAAGTAATCATGCAATTGTAGACAAGGAAGAAGAGTGTCAGGGCAGAGTTTTGGTTGCATAGGTTAGAAACATCTCTGGGCTTTTCCTTGTAAACCAGTTTGGAGAATGCATATAAAGGGATGCATATACGTAAGAACCCAACACTTTGGGTTTTTATCCGTGTTTTTCTGAGCAATACTTTCTAGACTAGAAGGTTACACATTCATTTATCAAGTAGCTGCATGCAGTAACATCGTACAGAAACTTACTAAGAGTACATGAGGTGCAGACCCAAAATTAATAAGAGCATCTACATGTCTTATTCAAATGCTGAATATGCCTGCCCCGTCTGGCACAAATCTGCCCATGTGAAGCAGGTGAATATAACACGAAATGAAACATGTAGAATAATCACAGGATGTCTTAAACCTACACCTGCTGATAGCCTTTATAAGCTAGCTGGCATCCCCCCCACCCCCAATGTGTTATGGGAAAGTTATTTATTTATTTATAGCTTTTATATTCCGCCCTTCTCACCCTGCAGGGGACTCAGGGCAGATTACAGTGTACACATATATGGCAAACATTCAATGCCAATTTTTGACATACAAACATATACAGACATACACAGAGGCTATTTAACTTTTTTCTGGCCGCCAGGTGAGCTGTTGCTTTCATCGTCCATCTGCGACACTGATGAAGTACTTCTGCATTCCCCACATGCTTCCCCGCTGGAATGCTTTGCTGGAGTCTTCTTTATGACCACATAAATTAGTTAATTTAGCCTCCCCACACTTTAATGTGGTACCTAATTTTCCTACTTGACAGATGCAACTGTCTTTCGGGTTGCAAAAGTCGACAACAGGCTACACACAATTGGTTGGAAACCCACTCCAACCCGGGCTGGCTTCGAACTCATGACCTTTTGGTCAGAGTGATCTTTAATGCAGCTGACACTCAGCCAGCTACGCCACAAATTGCAAAATATGCAATGGGAAGACTGCCAATTGCGAGAGAAATAAGGTTGAACACTGTAAAAGCCACACACTGTATGGCTATCAGGTTCCTTCCAGTAGACTTAAATCAAGGAAAACCATCACTCCTCTAAATGTTCCCCCAGAAACAGCAAGAGTATCCCTCTGGACAGCTAAACTAGAAAACCCCAATTGGATGGCCCCCCACAAGGGTCTTCCTCCAAGGGCAAACCAAGAACGTGCAACTTGGAAGTCCCTGAATGGACTCAGATTTGGAGTGGGCAGATCAAAAGACAACCTGGCAAAATGGCACTACCTAGAAGAATCCTTCACATTGTGCGACTGTGAAGCAGAACAAACAACTCTGAACCTGTATGCCTGCCCACAATGCCCTGTCTCATGCAGAGAGGATGAACTGTTTAAAGCTACAGACAAAGCAGTCACTGTTGCCTGTTTTTGGCTGTGTGTGCTTCCTCTATTTTATCAGTTTTATACTAATTTATTTATGCAGTGCTTTTGACACGAAATAAAATAAAATAAAACACTTTGAGTTTTTATCAGTGTTATCCTGTGTATGACTTTTTAGACTAGAAAGTTACACATTCATTTTTCACATTCATTTTTCATGTGTTACTAAACTTATTGAAGAGTTGATCCAGTTACAAACTCCAAATCTTTTGGCCATACAAAGACAAAGGGAAAAAATACAGGAAATACATTTCTGCCTCCACAAGCAACAATAAAGTAGGCTTTTTTTTTTTTTTAGATCTAGCCATCTCTGAGAAAAAGGATGCTGCACTTTTTAACAAAACAAAATAGTTCTTTAAGAATGTTCTTCAGGAGTACAAGTATTCTATGTGTACACTTGACTGAAGTATGCACACTCCTTCTATCTTAAATAGACATCCTCTTCCATCAAATACGCAGCATTGGGAGATAGGCTGATGAGGGAGGGGGGAAACACTCCCATCAACAGTCAATCCAGCAAAATAAACCCTAGAGATTAATGCAGTCCTATGGGGAAAGCGATTTTATCTAAACTTCAGGGAGAACTCCTGATCTGTTAGGCAGTGGAATATGCTGTCCTAATGGTAATATAAATAAATATATTTGTCACCCAAGCAAAGGGCTTGAAATGCTCCCTTTTCCCATACAAAAGTTGGCCATGGCCAATGCTACATCTTATTTCAGCACTTGAAATGGAACAGCATTTTGGCCTCATCTAGCTTGGAAATTACTTTTTTGTACTAAAACTCCTAGATGATGATGGCTTCTGGGAACTGGAATCCAATATATTTGCTCTGTGAAGACAGGATAGTAGCCGAAGAAATACAGGAGAAGCCCATGTAGCTCCTATAACTCTGTCCAATATCACACTGGTGTCACATACGCCTCTGTTTTCTGCCTGAGATTACAACTTAACTTAGCCTCTCAGGGCCCTTTCACACAGCCATATAACTCAGAATATCAAGGCAGAAAATCCCACAATATCTGCTTTGAACTGGCTTGTCTGAGTCCACACTGTCATCAATTCCAGTTCAAAGCAGATAATGTGGGATTTTATTCAGCTGTGTGGAAGGGGCCTTGGTAGGGTTAGGTCTTGCTATGACTCAAAAAATTGTGTTGTTTTTCTTTACAATGTGCACTTAAATTTCTTACAGGACCTCAAATCATGCCAATGGCTAAATTGGCAAGATTATATATGCAGGAGATATATATGCACAAGATCGGTATCTGTACAACTAATTGAATTAAGAAATCACTAAACCGGGGCAGAATTTACTTTTGGGTTTTAGACCACACTATCCATTTTTGAAAAAATGAAGGTAGGTACCTCTATTTTTGCACCACCAGTGGCTCTCAATTATATTTGGATTTTATGTTTCTTTTCAGTCTTATGTAAAATCTCTTCTAACAAGCCAAAACAACAACAACTAGCATTTGTAAGTAAGCAGAGGAGTTCATTGTGCTGATCAGTATTTTCCATCTCAAATTTCTCCATGGTATTAAACTGTGAAATTTACTACAGCTAGAAAAGTACTACACACATGCTTGTGCACCCCTTTCAACCTCAGCAGACAAAAAACCTTTACTGATCATGAACAGGAAGTCTGCAGTAATGGCCTTAAGAAAACAATTGCAGCGTTCTGTTATGTTCAGTGGCATGAAGTGGCTCAGCAGTGCCCCCTAAAGCGCATGAAAAATAAAATGTCAGAAAAAGATAAATTGAGCTTAACAGAAAAAATGTGATTTATTCTCAGAAAGCAAGTCAGTCTGATCAAAAAACAGTCTGTGAAAATCAGGATTTCCAGATTTTCCTTAGAAACATTTTTAAAACTTCAGTGCATTGTTGGGTGAAACATAGTAATTTTCTGCACATTAACAATATGTAACTTATTTTTTGTTCCTGCGTTATAAATGTCATTTCCTAATTGGTTCTATCATACAAACATGGGAAAAGTTTATTAAACTGCAAAAATTACAGCACATTTTGCTATAGTTTTTCAATGAGTATCTCATAGAGTCTCAACCAATTCAACCTAGTTTGTGGCATCCACAAAAACAAGGTTTCTGGAGTATAACAACTACTTTCAAAGTAAGGACTGCACAATTAAGGAGGAATGACACTTTCAAACTAGGAAAAGTTTTTTTTCAGATGTTGTTACATAGTATAATTAAGCCTATTTGTTTTTAATACTCACCATAATATTTTATGACCTGTTTAAGAAAGGTGCAGGAAAAAGACATACCAAATCACACAAAGTGTCATAGAATATATATAGCTACTAGTCATGTGCATTCAGGACTTACCTTTATCTGTTTTGTGTCCTGGCTTTCAGCAGGGACACGTCTGAGCCTCCCAACATATCCCAAGATATTTGTTTTTTGTTTTCAAAGCCGAAGGATCTATTTTCTTTCAACCCATTATTGGGGGGGGGGGGGCTTCAACTGTAGGCTTGAAGCACCTGGGCCTACGTGGCCGGGCCTCGCAGGGCCCAAACAATTGATCCGAAAAGCAGGGCCATCTGCCTTTCATATCGATTGTATTTTTGTTTCAGGAGGGCCCTTTCCGTTTTGTGCCATCTGAATGGACGGAACGAAATGGAAACACAAATGAAATGAATGGGACATATTTCAGGCCCATGACTAATAGCTACTGATATTGGTGTTTTGGAGCACATGATCTCTACAATACAAGCATTACAATTCCAGCACCACACTGCAGAGTTTGTTTGTTTTTTAATTCCAGAGTCAGGAATAAAGTTGCTAAAGAGCTAAACACACATTCAGGAAAAAGACAAGCAGGCATAAATTTGAATATTGGAAGGGGCACTCAACCATGGCAGAATGAGATCTTAAACAACGCAAGATCCATTCGGCGTCATCAAGCCTACTGGGTAACCTTGAGACAAATCCTCTCTCTTTTAGCCAATGCTATTACACAGAGATATTGTAAGGAAAACTTGGAAAGGAGAGCTATCTATATTCCCTTGTGATCATGGGGAGAAAAGATTATAAAGGTAATCAGCAAATTATTACTGCAATAGGCACTCCCCTGAAAAGACTGGAAACATATAGATCTGCTCATAACTTGTGGACCAAGGCCTTTTGCAGCTCAGAAGAGGATGGTTCTTGTTTATTATTATTAAAGTACAGTACTTACATCCAGGCTTTGGGGGCTGATTTTTTTCACTAAAATTTTCTAGACATATGCATGAGTATATAGTGACTATAAGAAGAATAAACCAAGCACACCTTCCAACATTTTACATATCAAAATTTAGACATATGTAACATAATTAGCCAAGCAACAATAGAAAATGGTAAATGCCCTCAAGTGTTCCAGTCTTGGTATGAATTGTTGCAACAAAGAATTGTCATTTGTCTCCTCTTTTGGGTCTTGTTTCATTCTTTACAGATACTAATAGATTTATATTCCATCTAGAGCTGATCAGGTTTGTTTGTTTAGGGCCAGAATTAATTATTGCACAAAGCCAAAGAGATCAGAATGCACTTTCAAACAAACTTGTGGAAGAATTCATTTAATATACTCATTCCATAAAAATTATGATGGAAACAGTAAACATTTTTTACACAGTTTGGCATCCATTTGTCTCATATGCTGATAGCAATACAGATCAAATGAATATACCAATTTCTTATGGAAAGATTGGGTGCATTGACAAATAACTATTATCTATGACATTTTTATAGCATGAGAGGGAGAACATTAAAAATATGAATTCTGTATGGATGAAAGAATGCAAAAAGAGGGGAAAAAATCAATCAATTAAAATTGTGAATATTCATCTGTGCACTATATATAAATTCTCTGTTCATTTTTAGTGACATCATAACTCAAAACCACTGGACTAATTGACACCAAATTTCGCCACAAGACACCTACTAATCCAAGGAGTGACCATCACTCAAAAATTGATTTTGTCATTTGGAAGTTGTTGTTGCTGGGGTTTATAGTTAAGCTACAATCAAAGAACATACTGAACTCCACTGACAATGGAATTGAAGCAAATTTGGCACACAGGACTCCCATGACCAACACAAAATACTGGAAAGGTTTGGTGGGCATTGACCTTGAGTTTTGGAGTTGTATTTCACCTAGATCCAGAGAGCACTATAGACCCATACAATGAAGAATCTAGACCAAACTTGGCATGAATACTCCATATGCCCAAATATGAACAAAGATAGAGTTTGGGGAAACAGACCTTGACATTTGGGAGTTGTAGTTACTGGGATTTATAGTTCACCTACAAAGAGCATTCTGAACCCCACCAATGATAGAATTGGGCCAAACTTCCGACACAAAATCCCCATGACCAACAGAAATCACTGTGTTTTCTGGTGGTCTTTGGTGACCCTTTTGACACCCCCTCGCACCCCCCCCCAGGGGTCCCAATCCTCAGGTTGAGAAATTCTGCCTGAAGGCCATCCAGTCCAACTCCCTTCACCAGGGCAAGATAACATAATCAAAGCCCTCCAGACAAACAACCACCCAGCCATAGATATAGCTAGATATTTATGATTCACACACACATTTATATGTATATGATAGAGATAATATCATAGATTTGAAGGGGACCCCTAAAGAAGGACAGTTATATGTTGTATGTTACAGGGTAGGCAAACCAGACAATCTCTACGTCAACACTGTCAAAGAAACATCAAAAAATACCGTTTACCTACAAGCATAAAGAAATTACATATATCTACTATATGAACTCTTCTGCATTGAAGCAATTGTAGTCTCTCAACCCTACATCACAGAGTTTTTCTTAAAATACAAATGGTATGAGGGGCCAAGAAAACTAAGGAAACATATTTTTTACTTCAGGAGCTAATGGAATGTAAGTACTGAAAAAAACATATTGTTGTAGGGAAAACATGATTATTATAAAGAAATAGATGCATTTCAGTGGGCTTTTAAAATATCTGCAGATACAATGCTGTATGCATGAATGTATGAGTTCACTGAAGTCACTGGGACCTACCTCTGAGCAGATGTATATACAAGTCCATTCAGTATTGCTTTGTGGAAAAACAACATCTTCACAGAGTAATTAGAGTTCATAAGGTGGGAGTCTCATTTACAGAAAGGCTACCTATTAGGCTTGTGCATGGATTAGTTTTCCTTCAGCACCTTTGACACCTTCGAGAGCATGTAACAAGAAAGGTTCTCCCACTACAAAAACCTGCCAAAAGCACGAAAGCAAGGGGGAAATGATCCTGGTTCCTCCTCTGCCTTTTGGGAGCACACGGCGCTCCTCACACCATGCACTGAGAACTACTGACGTGTGCTCGTTGCTCTTAAGCCTTTCTTTAAACCCAGGTCTCCTCTGCAAATCAAGGGGAAAGCATCACAGGAAGAGTGGTATCTTAAACCCATTCTTTAAGCCCAGGTCTCCTCTGCAGACTGAGGGGAAAGAGTGGTACCTTAAGGAATTCTGATGCTTTTTATCCAGGTCTTAATAAAGGATATAAGGATAAATGATGCCATTGCCTAAAATGATGGGAAGGGGAATTCCCCATTCATTGCCATCAATGGGACAAAGATATCACTTTTTTCATAAGCGAAATAAAAATGCCATTTTGGGTGCCTATTTTTGGGAGGTGCTCGCAAAACGGATATGGGCGCTTTTGGTATCCAGGAAGCAGAAACAGATAGCAATTCTCCCGAAATGCACAAGCTACTTATCATATTGGCTTTTTGCAACCTCCAGGATCAGAATCTGATTCTAGACACCAATTGCTGAGTCAACAACAGAGGGTAACAATATCATTGTTTCAGATGTTTCCCATGAGGTATACTGACTGGCCATGGTAAAAAAAAAAACACAAAAAAAAACAGGATGCTGGATTACATAGGCCTTTGAAGTAAAATTGAAAAGATTTATTTATTTATTTATTTATTTATTTCGTATATTTGTACCCCAACAATTTGATGCCTTCATGTACACATAATAAAATACATAACAGAACCAATAATTATATATAGTTAAAACATTAAGTCAATACAATTAAAATCTACTAAAATGTACCAGTCTGGTGGCCATTACCTCCAGGACTTTAAGATCATCTGAAGAGGCCCTGCTCTCGATCCCACCTTCATCACAAGTACAACTGGTGTGGACATGAGACAGAGCCTTCTCAGTGGTGGCCCCTCAGCTATGGAATGCCCTCCCTAGGGATATTAGATCGGCCCCTTCCCTTTTAACATTTCGAAAGCAGGTCAAGATGTGGCTCTTTGAGCAAGCGTTTGCAGACACAATATAATAGACATGGAGAACGCTTTTAACTAGGGGACTCAAATGGGTATATGTTTTTAATGATATTGATTGTTTTAATTGATTTTATATTTAAATTGATTGTTTTAAAATTGTATTTTATGTCTTTGATACTGACTGTAAACTGTCCAGAGTTGCCTGTGGGCTGAGAGGGATGGTATATAAATGTAGTAAAGAAAGAAAGAAAGAAAGAAAGAAAGAAAGAAAGAACACTTTATAAAATGAGCAGATTTAAAACCCAGTTAGCTGAAACTGAGAATAAGGTTTTTTTTAATTAAGTACTGGAGTGCAAATTCCCTCCATACATTAGGGAACATTTTTAACAGAGTAAAGAAAAATTAAAATTAAAAAATAGATAAATTACCTTGTCCTTTCCAGTAAAGAACAGAATATTCATATATCTTTTCACAAATGCTAAAATATTTGTATTTCAAGCATACTGCTTTTTTTGTTAAAATCTAAGCAAAACCCAGTCAACCCGCAATCAGTAGCGGAAACCTTAAAATGTTTTCTGTTAACTCAAAAATGTCTCTCTTCCCACAGAGATCTCTCATATGTGCTTCAGCTACATAAGTGTCATACTAGATGCCAAAGATGCCGTGAATCTGGTATTTTTATTCAAAAGAAAACATTGCTTTCAGATGTGGTTATAAATTATCTTGGGCAATCTTATTAGGTAGGCAGAAGGGAGGGGAGATGATGTCCTCCTGATGGGTTGGCTATGATGGAGTTGTCATCCTGCCTAACAGATCTGGAGGGCAACAATTTGGTGTGGCCATAACAGAGATTCTTAAATTATTTTTAAAAGAAACATGAATGAATTGCCTTATTATTATTATTATTATTATTATTATTATTATTATTATTATTATCCTGCTTTATATCTCCCAAAGGGGATGCTATATCCCAGGATCTGATCCCATATTATCTGCTTATCCCAGATTATCTGGCAATGTAGATTAATATAATCCAGTTCAAAGCAGAAAATCTGGGATCAGATCCTGGGATATAGGGCAGTGCAGATCCAGCCTCAGGCAACAGTATCATGAAACAGCAGTAAATAAATATGTATGAATTCTGCTATTGTATTTTTACTGCCAGGGATGGTTAGAGGGATTTACAGCATTATTTTTTTTTATTCAAAAGTAATTTGAGTGGGGGTGCAATACAAATAATATAGATTTTCAAAGTATATAACATTAACATTACTGCATCTTACAAAACTAAATACAAAACAAGCACACTAACCTAACACAAACTTACACTAATATAGAGTTACTAAACATACAATTACTGAAACTATTCTACAAACCTCACACACATTGTCCGTTGATTTTAACTCTTATATCTTGCTCACTTTAGACCAGGGGTCCTCAAACTAAGGCCCGGGGGCCGGATGCGGCCCTCCAAGGTCATTTACCCGGCCCTTGCTCAGGGTCAATCTAAGTATGAAACTACTTAAAAGCACACAATAACAACAACAATCTTTCTCAACAGCCCACACTTTCCATTGCAATACTAATAAGTTTATATTTGTTAAAATTGTTCTTAATTTTAATTATTGCATTGTTTTTAAATGTTTTTGCACTATAAATAAGATATGTGCAGTGTGCATAGGAATTCATTTGTATTTTTTTTAATTATAATCTGGCCCGCCAACAGTTTGAGGGACTGTGACCTGGCCCTCTGTTTAAAAAGTTTGTGGACCCCTGCTTTAGATAATACTATATAACCACATGTCTACAACATTTCATAAATTCAACAGCTAAAATTTGCCCTCCATCATTGCTGTGGAAAAGTTATAAACAAGTCCTAAATATTTCCTAAAGTTGGTCAAAGATATTTTTTTTTCTTCATCAGTATGTTGCACATGGATTTGTGAAGGGAAAGAGGAACTCATTTCCCTCTCTGCCTTAGCTGGATCTACACTGCCCTGTATCACAGTAGCTGATCCCAGATTATCTACTTTGAACTACACTGCCATGTAATCTGGGATAAGAAGATAATCTGGGATCAAATCCTGGGATATAAGACTGAGGCTACTTCTACATAGCCACATAATCCTAGATTAAAGAAATCCAATTCTTCTCTGGAGACTCTCCACACATATCCTGGAAACCATGAAGAAGCTTCTGCAGCTTCCACAAAGCTCCCCTCATGACAAGTCAATCCAACAAAAAAAATCTTGCCCCGTTTGGAAAAATGTACTGAATTGCAGCAGCACATTGGATGGAAATTAGCAATGGAGCTCATCTTCCAACTCAAAAGAAAAAGGGGGAAAGAGATTTCTTCCCAGAAAGGGATGGAAATATTTCCTGACAGCACACTATCTGGTTCCTTTTTCCAAATTTTCCAGTGGTGGCACTGTGTTTACATGGGTGCTGCTCATGTTCCTCCCGGATTTCTGTTCTGCAGTGTCCCTACACTGATAACCTGCAGCACTTTTTATCATCAATTTTGGACTTAAATGACAATGGAAACAGTTGTGGCAAAAATGGAGTTGATCATGTTTCTACACTTTATAGATAAAAGCAATTTTTAGACTTTGATAGAATAGGTAGGTTGAAGTACTTTGGCCACATCATGAGAAGACAGCAAAGCCTAGAGAAGACAATTATGCTGGGGAAAGTGGAAGGCAAAAGGAAGAGGGGCCGACCAAGGGCAAGATGGATGGATGGCATCCTTGAAGTGACTGGACTGACTTTGAAGGAGCTGGGGGTGGTGACGGCTGACAGGGAGCTCTGGCGTGGGCTGGTCCATGAGGTCACGAAGAGTCGGAGACGACTGAACGAATGAACAACAACAGAATAGGTAGGGTAAAATAATTACCTAGAAATACATTCCATTGTGAGCAGAACTACTGTCTTTGTGTGATATGTGATTTTATGTGCTGAGTTTAATAATGTTTAATGTTTTATCAGAGGAGGGTCAATGTTGATGTTTTATACTGTTTTTTTATCAATGGCATTGAATTGTCACCAACATTGTGAACCACCCTGAGTCTGCTTTGGGGTTGAGAAGGGCAGTACACAAATACCACAAATAAATAAATAATTAAATAATTAAAAGAGAATTACCATGGTATAATTATTTGAGCATTAGACTATGACTTTAGAGACCTGGGTCCCATTCTTCGCTCAAATGAGGAAAGGCGCTGGGTCACCTAGGGGGAGTCACACACTTTCAGGACCAACAAATCCAGTGATAGGTTCATCTTAGGGTTGCCATAAATCAGAAATGACTTGAAGACATGCAACTTTTCTCATTGTTGTTCAGGTTGATTCCAGAAAGCTGAGTCATGCATAGCACATAATGATGAACCAACCTGGGCACAGCACATTATTTGAGAACACAGAAATGCTGGACCACTCTAACAACCACCATGTCAGCCTACACAGAGAAGCCATTGAAATCCACAAGCATGTGGACAATTTCAACAGAAAGGAGGAAACCATGAAAATGAACAAAATCTGGCTACCAGTATTAAAAAAACTCTAAAATTACAACAGCAAAACAACAGAAAGGAAACAATCTGGGACATCTAATCACCTCTCAACAAAAGATTGCCCCAGGCACTGCCAAGCCATCAAATGCTAATCAATGTGGTCAGTTGAAACATTCACACCTAGCTCCAGCAGACAAGAGTCCTTTGTCCCACCCTGGTCATTCCACAGATATATAAACCCTTTTTCCTAGTTCCAACAGACCTCAGACCTCTGAGGATGCTTGCCATAGATGCAGGCGAAACATCAGGAGAGAATGCCTCTAGAACATGGCCATATAGCCCCAAAAAACCTACAACAACCCAGTGATTCCGGACATGAAAGCTTTCAACAATACAACAATAAATATTTGGGAGAATGAAATATAACCAATGATAGATTAGATAGCTCATTCTGCATGGAAGAAGAAGGCAGAACATATGCCAATGAAATATCAATAGCAGTACAAGAAATATGGCTGGCACAATCATGCCCCTCCATCATTCATTCATATCTATGAATCATTAAGATGAGGATGAGGTTTGAAATTATGAGTTTTCCCTCTTGCATATATTGTCCAAAGAATGCTAATTCTTTATTTTTTTAAAAATTACCCAGGTACAATTTTCTACAGCAAAACCCCTGTTGTCAGTGTCATTCTATTTTATTTGTATTTAACAAAGACTAAGCCTGAAGAGGAAGCAGCAATATCATATGCCATTCTTTGGGAATTCTGATTGTTGGTGCCCTAACAATAGGCAGTGTTTATAATCAAAACCAAGGACAAAAATATGCTTTATTTCATCTTGAAAGGAGAGTCTGTAGAAATTGAAAACTGGGTGTTTCCATAACAAAAAGCAGTTTCAGTCATATATATATGTGTGTGTGTGTGTGTGTGTGTATGTATGTATATGTATACGTATATATATAGGACTCCCCCTTTTAATATTGTGGTTGCTATTTATAATTTATTTCTTGTAAATGTATTTCTATTGTGTACCTGTTTAGCGGGAAGCAACTGGCAAAATGCTTCTGAGAATTCCTTGCCTTAGAAAAACCTATGACATTAATTGAAGTGTGAATTTACTTCAAGCAGAGTCACTTTTTGTATAAGCTATCTGGCATGATATAAGAGTCTAGAGTTGCTGATTTTATCAACTCCTGAGGAAGGGGATTGCTTTCCCCGAAACAGGGTACAAAAATACCCGGGCACCCCTGTTGAATGCCATTGGGACTTTTCCTCTGAAGACTTCTTTTGAGAAGCAGTGCTCCATTTTCACTGGACTTGATTTGGATTTTTTTCCATGAAGATTGTTTTGAGAGTGGTGCTCCATCTTCATTATTGTCATCAGTCTACATATAGCCTCATGACTCAATGCTTACTGTGTTTATATGATTTTTCTTATTGAATGTATCCCTGAAGTCTATATACAGTGGAATCCTTATCCAGACCTAGAACTGTTACATTTGAGAGCGGCTGCTCCTTTTGATTTTGATGTGTGCCACTGAATTGAGCTATGTACTGGGGATTTTGGTAAATGGAATACTATATGCTCTTTTGATAATACACTTTGACATTACGCATAGATTGTTTTGTGTTTGTGCTGATACCTTACAAGTACTCTGGGATATTGTATAGTATTAATGGGATTGCCAAAAACTGACAAGTGATAACTAAAAGACACATACCTCATTAACAAAAAAAATTAAAACCTATCACTTCCTGACTGAATGAAAGCATGTTGCTTTGTTTCAGTTAGGTAAAGGTAAAGATTTTCCCCTGACATTAAGTCCAGTTATGTCCAACTCTGGGGGTTGGTGCTCATCTCCATTTCTAAGCCGAAAAGCCGGCGTTGTCTGTAGACATCCCCAGAGTCATGTGACTGCATGGAACGCCGTTACCTTCCTGCCGGTGTGGTAATTATTGATCTACTCACATTTGCATGTTTTCGAACTGCTAGGTTGGCAGAAGCTGAGGCTGACAGTGGAAGCTCACATTACTGTACTATTACTTAAAATAGAAAGAAAAAGGAGAGAGGATAAATGAGAAGGTGTATTTAAGATCATGGTAAAATAATCAAGAAAAGAACCAAGCTATAATGGTTCCATTCTTTCCACATATGTCCACACAGATGATATTATGATGAATAGTTACATCCCGTTTAGACTACTGCAATGCTCTCTACATGGGGTTGCCTTTGAAGACGGCCTGGAAGCTTCAATTGGTCCAACGGCAGCCATGATACTAACAGGAGCGGGACGCAGGGAGCATACAACCCCCTTGTTGTACCAGCTCCACTGGCTGCCGATTTGCTACCGGGCTCAATTCAAGGTGCTGGCGTTGGCCTATAAAGCCCTAAACGGTTCCGGCCCAAGATACCTATCTGACCGCATCTCGGCCTACGAGCCCACCAGGACTTTGAGATCTTCCGGGGAGGCCCTGCTCTCGATCCCGCCTGCCTCACAGGCACGGCTGGCGGGGATGAGAGATAGGGCCTTCTCGGTGGTGGCTCCTCGGCTGTGGAACACCCTTCCCGTGGACATCAGACTGGCCCCTTCCCTGATGATATTCCACAAGAAATTAAAGACTTGGTTGTTCAAGAAGGCGTTCGAACAAGAAGTGCAATGATTGGTAATGACTATAGGAATGGAACAACGGAAAATGATACTGGATTGTGGATTGGATGATGAGACGACGCGGAATGGTTGTCGTAGTAATGATGATGTTTTCGATGATGTTTTCTGATGATGATGTTTTTTGTTAATGCTAGATTGTGGATTTTTATATTGTGTCTTGAATTTTGAACCTTGTTCCTTCTATGTTGTACACCGCTGTGAGTCGCCCCCGGGCTGAGAACAGCGGTATATAAGCAAAGTAAATAAATAAATAAATAAATAAATAAATAAATAAATAAATAAATAAAATAGATAGAGAGATATTTTAATATTTAGATATTTATCGTTTGGCTCATTTTCTTTTCTGAAATGCTTTGAACTGTTTCTTAACCTTTGCTTTGGAAAATCCATTCAATGCCAACCAGTATTCAGAAAGCATGGAGTTAAATAAGTTTGCTAGCCCTCCGCCCCTCCACCCAACACCACCCCCAAGAAACAATTGGAATCAGCAGTTTGCATTATTTTAAAAATGAATGCTGAGAATCAGCAATTTTCTTTTTCTTTTTTTAAGGATCTTGTGGTTGTTGGGGTTTTTTTTTATTTAAAGTGGAAAACTACATTAAGTGCAAGGCACTCAACAAAGAAGCAGTCATAAAGCCTAAGTAGTCTTGGAGTTATAAAATATGTCCGTTGTGGCAATTCCACTGCCAACAATGAAGTTTTAAGCATTAATATGCCTTCATTGCAGTTTTAATGCCTTAATATTGACTCTATAGCTCTTTTGGGTAATTTTGCTTTCTCTGGTACTTGAAAGGTGATGATGTCAGCGTTCTTCATCCTGATTCATATGCAGGTTGATGAAGCTGAGTTATTTATTGAGTTCCATTATATTTTCTATAAACATTAGTTCTCAATAAACAGAGACATTTAGCCGAGGGTTTATTTATTAAATAGGTACTGTACAGATGGTTTTGCCACACATGATGTGCTGCAGAGGATATTACTCAGGAATAATCAGCTGTGTTATAGCTTGGCTAAATTAATAAGATGATAATGATGAAATTGATGCTTTTGAGCTAGGCTTGGTAAATGGTTTTTGCATAAACAAACTGATAAATTTGAGAAGCAATTACTTGCTTGTCAAAGATAAAAACACAACAGGGCCCATTTATAGTTAGGTCCTATTTATTTTTAAAGATTGTACCAGATTTTATGTTTAATACGCTGCAATTAAAAAATAATACTTAAATGAAGAATAATAAAAAACTAACTTTCAGAGTTTCTTCAGATTTGAAGATGCAGCATTGCTTGGTTAGACATCAAGTAAACTTTTTGAAGGATTTCAAGCTATATCATGTAGAGATGTGGCAAGGGGAGGGAGGAGAGAATCTTTGCTGTAATGTGAAAATTATTGTCCTAAGCTTGTGATATAGCAATGCAGCTGTTACAAATATACCAGCATGCATCTTCAGACATAGCCATCTTCACACACATAGCTATGTGTACGCATGATACATCCACAAACATAGACAGATGATAGACAGATAAATACACAGGGGCTCACTGAGAGACCCACCATATCCTCCCAACTTCTCATGCATAATACCTGCTCACTGGAAAACTGGATTCCCAAGGGGACCTTACACATGCAACTAGGATCCTCCTCACTGCCTCTGAGGATGCTTGCCATAGATGCAGGCGAAATGTCAGGAGAAAATGCCTTTAGAAAACGGCCATGTAGTCCAAAAACACCTACAACAACCCAATTAGGATATTTGTTAGATGTTCTGATTACAAGTATTCTTATGGAATTTCAGCGCTGTTAAAGCATGGGTGCAGGGCCCAAAGTGCCTGATTTCCAAAGGATCAAATGAGACATAGATCGGTCGAAGGCAAAATCAGAGGTTTATTCTCAATGGTGAGAGAGGATATCAGTGGAGAAATCACTCCAAAGTAGTGGCATACCCAAACTACAAATGCATGGGTTTATTTATAGTACCTTTGATAGAAAGGCAGAGCACAACAGAGCAACTAGAAATTGCAGCACTAGCTCCTCATCAGCCCCACTGAAAGAGGCACAAGTCTGCCTCTTCCTCCAACTCAATCACAGGGAAATTTGTTAAACTGTCAATCATGAATTTGAAGTCTTGTGTCTGTTTGTGAATCCTTCCCAAAAACTGGGTGCATCTGGGTGGAATGTGGTTTGATTCCTAATCTAACAGGACCTGCCTTTCTTCGTGACCGTATCTTCCCCTACGATCCAACATGATCTCTAAGATCTTCTGGGGAGGCTCTTCTCTCACTCCCACCCCCATCTCAGGCACGGTTAGTGGGGATGAGAAAAAGGGCATTCTCGGTGGTGGCCCCTCGTCTCTGGAACTCCCTCCCCAGGGAGATCAGGCTAGCACCCTTCCTATCCATGTTTCCTTAAGGAACTAAAGACATGGATGTTCCGTTGTGCATTTTATTGATAATTCCTTTGACAGATGGTCCCTAACCATGGCCTAAAATCAAGTTCCTGTATTTGATTACTGTACTTTTAAGTTAAAATGATCCTATTACAACTGCTCTATTCCTATGCTGTGATACGTTCTATCCACCTTTTGACCAGCCTATTCTCTAACTTGTTTGTACACCAACTCCCCAAAATGAGACTAAAAGTATTTCTGGTTGTTGCTTATGATGTCTGTTTTATTATTGTTTATGATGTTGGCTGTATGCTGTTTTAATTTTTATTTGCCTTGTTTTAATTTTATGTTATTTTGGGTCCCATGTAAGCCGCCCTGAGTCCCATTGGGGAGATGGAGGCAGGGTAGAAAAATTAACTCCCCCCCCCTCCTCCTCCTCCTCCTCCTCCTTCTTCTTCTTCTTTATGGGCAGTTGATTTGTCCTGATAGTTTAATGCCAGATAGACAAAGGAGGTGCCAGCCAATCGACAAAAGGCATAGTTACATACAATGGAGGATTCAAAGAGAGGATTTGGATAGGTGCAATAGATGAAGCAATGTTCCCAAGATAAATGTTTAAATAAAATCAGGTAAAGGTTGGGAACCCGTGTCTCTTCATGAGAAAGCCCATTGTGTGTCCTGGAATATTTCCAGGGTATTGTGAGAGGATTATGATAATTATGAAGCCATTCTCCAAGGTCCTAAAGTGTGGTGGAAACCATTCTAAATATTCCAAAGGAAATTCATGAAAGGCTACTTGCAGATAAGGAAAAATACCAATGTGAGCTGACTGTATATCTCAATGGAGTCACAGATAATAATTCATAATTTGCGATCCGAGGGTTCAATGCCGGTATGGCATTAAAATATCACAATATGTACAGTAGGGTAGAGTTTGAAGGAACCTCTTGACAATAAGACTTGTTCAGCGATGGAACCAATTGCCTAGAGAAGCAGTAGGGTCTTCTTCTCTGGGAGTCTTTTAAATGAACTGGACAGCTACATGCTGGGAATGATTTGGTCAGATTTCCTATGTTGAGTGGGAGACTAGAACTGATAGTCCATTTGGCCACTTCCGATTCTATAATTCTTTAAAAAATACTTTCAGGCTTGTATATGTGCAGATCAAATGATAGAGGCAGCATACACGTGCATATTTATATTACATTTTATTATATGCTTACCTCCAATTACTGTGAATGCTGAAATTCAAAATTAGTCTGCAAATAGATTTGCAATTCTTGCATATAGAATTTATAGTGGGTATGATCTCAGAAGAATAGTAAAGAGCAAATTTGAGCACTTGCAGTTTGCTTGGGGAGAAAGGCAGGATATAGATATACCACTTCATCACAGAGGCAAACATTTGTCGTAGGATGCTTTCAGCACAGTTTGGGGATRGAGCCCTCTGGATCCTATCAAACAACATAGAACTACTTATGGTGGGGCTCCATCCCCAAACTGTGCTGAAAGTKTCCTATGACAGAGCAAGAAGAACACGGGAGGCTTCCTGTGTTCTTGTTGCCAGCAATGGGGCGAGCATGGGGAGAAGCCGGGCAGCAACACTTTTCTYCATATGATGGGRAAGACTGCACTGTGGGAGGTGCAGGGCGACRGATTCCTCCACTGCCCATTGAATTCGCCACACTGCCTGGTGAATCTCCCCACTGTCACCCACCTTAGGGCACCTAATGTGATGAAGTCCATAGGTACAGATACTACAAGATGCTACCTGGAAATACAGCCATAGATCTCCATAGTGTGGCACTAGTACAACATTGGGATACTAATACAATGATAGTCACATGCAAAAAGTGAGGGTCATAGTGTTAATAAGTCACTGATCTTCCTGGTCACAGGAATAACATAGGATTGCAGCTGCATGCAGAAAGTTCAATGTTGGGGTGTGGGTGAGGATCAGTGAAAAATAGTGTGCTCCTCCTTGTAYGTACAGAAGTACTTTCCATTACTGCAAAGCTGCTAATGGACACAACTCATTGTAAGTCATCTYCGTACATATGAATAAACATAAAGATCCTAATAAGGCCTGTCTCGGTCGGAAACTATCSCWCCCCCCACCCCACGCATACACAATATCATAGTCAAGTTGCAAAGAAAACCTMAYMCTGTTTCTGAATAATTTCTGCCCTRTRGATGTCTWACTTTGGCTTTCCATCACTTTTAATGTGTGTCCATCCCCTAACTCCTCTTTCATTCATGAGTGGAGTGATTTTCTCAGCTACTGGAGCGGAATGCAAAATGCCACTTTTGAACTGATAGAATTTTCCTTTAATGAATGCAAAGATTCCATTTTCCTACTGCTGAAAAAGGAATGGAAGCAGCATTCTTGTGTCCATATCTATATCTGTATGTCTTCCACTCCGGCAGGCAAGAGGAAACACCTTAGGCATCAGTGGCCAATCCAACACATCTGAAGATGAGTGAAGAGGAGGCTGTTTTACACCCAAATAGAGGCAGACAACACAACAGCACTATCCTTGGAGAATTCACCTGCATCTTTGAGAAAGAAAAGCTAAAAGATTTTAAGAGGCAGAGGACGGCTGTTCCATTTTTATGCTAAATAAATGCATGAAGTTTAATATGTAAAGAGCTATTAATAATTGCTACACATATCTTGGTAGGATGAAGTTCAGCGCCTGGGTGATAACACTTGATTGCACCTCATTCTAGTCTCAGCAGGGGATCTGTCAATGCAACCAAAGCTCCTATCAAAGATTCATATCAGTCTGGCCGTCATGGAGTTTGTGGACTGCATCTCCCAGCAGCACCAACCAGCACAGCCAAAGGGAAGATGTCCATAGTGTTGCAGACCAACAACCTCTGGAAGTACATTTTACCCAGATGTGCAATATATGAATCATTTCACAGATATTATCCAACACCAAGACTGACTCAAGACATCTTTCTGCTTAATCACCCTCATTCCCACCCCTGAACCTAAGATACATGATAGCCAGTCAAGATGTTTTAGCACAAAAGGCTGAAAGAAACCACAAATACCTCTCCCCATCTTTGGCAATCAAAATATACAGTAATACAAATAGGTTAAATATCACTTCACTGCCCATTCATGGCAATCCAACATATGCTACCTAACTAATGCTAAGATGAAGCAGGTGCGAGATGTTAGGATCAAGCACAAGCCAAGTTTGGCCAGTGAAAATATCCTTCAGCTTGGTAGAACCCTCTTCATGGCTCATCTCCAAGATCTATCAGCAAGTTTTGTAATTGTTATGTAGTTTATATGTTGTTGAAATTGCCTTTTGTAAACTGTCTTTTATATGTGTGTACACCGCCATGAGTCGCCCTAAGGGGCTGAGAATGGCGGTTAATAAATGCATCAAATAAATAAAAATAAATAAGGCAATCTGCCAGCAGAGTTAAAGAATTGGATCAGAAGAAGGAAGTTTGGCAATTCCTTGAAGGACTGGGTGAGCGACACGCCTAATGTCCATTGTTTTAGAGGTCTACTAGTCTTGATTATATGTGGTGTGATCAGTGGTCTTTTATCATCTCACAACTATATTAGGACTGGTTCAAGATTGGGAAAGGTGCACAGCAGGGTTGTATACTATCACCCAACCTATTCAACTTGTATGCAGAACACATTATGTGATGTGCAGGGCTTGATGAATACAAGGCTGGGGTAAAAATTGCTGGAAGAAACATTAACAATCTTAGATATGCAGATGATACCACTTTGATGGCTGAAAGCGAGGAGGAGCTGAGGAGTCTTCTAATCAAGGTGAAAGAAGAAAGCCCAAAAGCTGGGTTGCAGCTAAACATTAAAAAAAAACAACAAGATTATGGCAACAATAGTGATTGATAACTGGCAAAGAGAGGGAGAAAACATGGATGCAGTGACAGACTTTGTATTTCTAGGTACAAAGATGACTACAGTCGCAGACTGCAGCCTGGAAATCAGAAGACGCTTACTTCTTGGGAGGAGAGCAATGACCTATCTCGATAAAATAGTGAAGAGTAGAGACATCACATTGGCAACAAAAATCTGCATAGTAAAAGCAATAGTATTCCCCATAGTCACCTATGGATGTGAAAGCTGGACCATAAGGAAGGCTGAGTGAAGGAAGAGAGATGCTTTTGAACTGTGGTGTTGGAGGAAAGTGCTGAGAGTGCCTTGGACTGCAAGAAGATCCAACCAGTCCATACTTCAGGAAATAAAGCTCAGCTGCTCACTGGAGGGAAAGATTGTAGAGGCAAAGATGAAGTACTTTGGCCACATCATGAGAAGAAAGGAAAGCTTAGAGAAGAGAATGATGCTGGGGGAAATGGAAGGAAAAAGGAAGAGGGGCCAACCAAGGGCAAGATGGATGGATGGTATCCTTGGAGTGGCTTGACCTTGAAGGAGCTGGGGGTGGTGACGGTGGACAGGGAATTCTGGCATAGGCTGGTTCATGAAGTCACGAAGAGTTGGAAGCATCTGAACGAATGAAAAATAACAAATATTTAGGAGGAGGTCCCATCTATAGCAGTTACAATGCAGATCAAGCTCACCCTAAAGCTACTATTGTGTCATAAGGAACCCTACCAGGCTTATTTTATCAAACCAAAAACCATAACTAAGAAAAATTACAGATGCAATGTGCATTTTTCCATTTCCCAGAGTCTAACAGTCAGCATGATTTCCCAAGATTGGTCCTGAGCTTTATTAAAGGTTATGTCCTATTACTGCACAAGAGAGAAAAAGTAACTAAAACACTGTTGTGAAGGGGCCCATCACCTGGAAGATTTTTTCAGTAGTGCGTCCATAGAATCCTTCTAATTAGAATAGTGATTTGAACCCAATGAGTGTCAACCTGATTAGGCAAATACTTTAGATCCAGACTAACCCAGCTGAGGTGTGCTTCCTTTCAGGTTCCTGACAGATGCTGATGTCAGTTTTCAGAGAAATGAACATGAATTCATTAAGCAGCTTCCCTTGAAATCCCTTGAACTATGTTAATTCCCTCTGATGCTTCTGTGAGACAGTGTTGGAATTCAAATAATGCAGAGCCATTTTATTGCCATTAGGCCTGTCCAATTAGAGAGTGAAAGCATGTACCTCTAAAGTGATCCCTGAATACGTAGCTGTTTTCTAAAATTGTGCACAAACGGTCTCTCCTGGTTTAGCCACTGTGGGAAACAGGATGTTGGGTTCTTTCCGTCTGATTCAGCAACATTCTTGGTGAAGTTATTATTTAATGTTCCACTGAAATTTAGGGGAAACAAAGAGTACCAAAGATTTAAAAAACAAAGCAGAAGACTAATAGAGGAAGAGAAGACAATACAGCCATTATCATTAGATAGATGATAGATAGATAGATAGATAGATAGATAGATAGATAGATAGATAGATAGATAGATAGATAGATGATAGATAGATGATAGATAGACAGATATTATATATATATATAAGCGGTTCCCTGCCATGCATTGCTGTGGCCCAGTCTAGTGATCTGGAAAATAAAGTAATAATAAAGTGTTGGTTTATAATATATGTAATGCTTGTGGGTTAAAAGTATTTCTTGCTGTTTCTTTGCCAGTGTTGGTGTAGAGATTGCTTGGTTCGCCTACTCTGGAGCATGCAACATATAATTGTCCTTCTTTAGGGGCCCCTTTCAAATCTATGATACTATATCTGTCATATACATATGTGTGTGTGAATCATATATATCTATCTGTATCTATGACTGCATGTCTCTTTGATTACGTTTTCTTGCCCTGGTGAAGGGAGTTGGACTCGATGGCCTTAAGTATTTTCTGTTGGTCATGGGGTTCTGTGTGGGAAGTTTGTCCCAGTTCTGTTGTTGGTGGGGTTCAGAATGCTCCTTGATTGTAGGTGAACTATAAATCCCGATAACTACAACTCCCAAATGTCAAGGTGTATTTCCCCCAAACTCCATCTGTGTTTATAGTTGGGCATATGGGGTATTTGTGCCAAGTTTGGTGCAGATCCATCATTGTTTGGGTCCACAGGTCTCTCTAGATGTAAGTGAACTACAACTCCAAAACTCAAGGCCAATTCCCACCAAACCCTTCTAGTGTTTTCTGTTCGTTGTGGGTGTCCTGTGTGTCAAGTTTGGTTCAATTCCATCATTGGTGGAGTTCAGAATGCTCTTTGATTATAGGTGAACTAAAAATCCCAGCAACTACAACTCCGTAATTTTTGAGGGATGGTCACTCCTTGTTTTGTGAGACATTTTGTTGCCAAATTTGGTGTGATTTCGTTCACTGGTTCTTTTGTTTTTAAGGTACTCATTATGCACAGAGCATATATAGAGAGAGAGAGAGAAAGAGAGAGAGAGATCAATATATTATATAATAATTATCAATATATTATGTAGATAGTTTGAGATTTATCAGAATGCCAATCTGCCTGGAAGTCATCTCTTCAAATCTCAGAGACATTTTGCTTAATTCTAGGCAGGAGGATATGAGAAAAAAGAGAAAGAAGGGGAGTAAGTTGTGGCTGGAAATAAGTAATCTCTGAAGGGTATATGGAAGGGAAAATATGCTTTGCTATTGTTCCTTCCATATACTTTAGCTGAGCTCTCACAATCAAAACACAGACAGGGGCCATGTCTGAAAAGCCTCCTTCACCTGCCTGCCTTTTTCCGAAGCCCCAGCCAGGCATTGCTTTTGCTGTGTGTCGAAAAGGCCATCCCCTGAATCTGCTGCTCCATGGTGTAGCTGTGAGCCTCCTCTCCACTTTACATGGTCTCGGCTGAGCCTCTGAGTCAGAAGGATTTGAGCACTGTGGGTAGAGCTTGAAAACAGAGCTGCTGCACGGCTGGGCCCTTAATATGCACTTTGTTCTTCTTCACATCTGAATAGGCAGCCTTGCTTATCCGTAACCAGTCGAGTGTTCTTTTTCCATCTGTGTATTCAACACATCTCTCCCTTCCGTTTTCCACTGTTGAGAGTTAAAATGATATTTCTGTATTTCCTCTGTTCTTTATATTTGGCTAAGGCTTACCTTATTTTATTTTGCTGTAATTTGTTGTCTGGACTTGGCCTCATGTAAACCACTCTGAGTCCCCTTTGGGGAGATGGTGGCGGGGTATAAATAAAGTTTATTATTATTTATTATTATGGGTGGAATATCACAAAACTCACCCACTCCTTCCACAGGAATGGGACAGAGAGTTAGAGGCTCTTGTAGCAATGGATGATGTGTTTAACACCAGATCCTAAAGCAAAGCCTAGGACTTTATGACACAAACCAACCATTCTAATATAATGACCTTATCATGGATAATGGATACATAATGAATCAAACACCCTCAATATTGAATTGAATTTCTCTTCAATGGTGCAACTGTGTTGATTTGCTAATGTGTGGTCTGCTCACAAGTTGGGAGCTATTGTTGAATTTTACCCTTTAATAGTATGGGAAGGAAGCAGACTGGCAGTGTTGTGAGTCAGCTGGAACCACAGAGTGCCTCTGATGAGGATAATGGGATTCAGGATCATAATCTGGTTCAAAATGTCCCTGTTATAGTCAATGAGGAACAGGGTGCAGAAGTTGTTTCCCACAGCAAGAGATGAGTTTGTCGATATTGAAACTAGCCTGGTGCAGGTGGAAATTGACTCAGAAAAGGAGGACAGTTCTCAGCCTGATAATGAGCAGGAAGGCAAACTGGATAACACTAAGGAACAGACTGACCTTGACGAAATGGGAACCTTAGATTGAGCTGACCGTTTGGAATTCAGAGTTCGAAGGAGTGTGAGAATAGCTAACAAGAAGGAGGTCAGAGGCCAAAGAAATGCCTTCATGTTTTGCAAAGGGTATTAAGCTGTGTGTTTGGGACCAAACCTTTGCCAGAGCAACTTTTCGTTTAACCTAGAAGCTTGCATTTTGCTTGTCTGGATTGTCTTGCAGTTCTTGTGTTCATGGTTTCAGGACTCAGTCATGTTCTCATGGGATTTTGCTTTGCTGGTGTCTTTTTGGATTATGCTTCAAAGTGTTATTTTGTATTGATCTTTTGGATAAAAAAAACTTTTTATCTTTTACTTTTTAATAAACCATAAAGATTTCTGGCTGTGTGCAGTTTGGTGTTTTTCAGCAAGGTGAACCTATTCTGAGGTGCAATAGCAGTAGGATTTGCAGGGCATCATGCTATAGCGGCCATTACTAATTGTAAAAGTTCAACTGGAGTACTGGTTTGTCTGCTATAATAAAGTTCTTAGTCCTGTTCAGGGAAAGCCCTTCGAAAGCACAACCTCATAGTAGAATCTCTTTGCCCTGTTCTTAGAGATTAGATCTATCAAAAGTGAAACAGTCTGTGGTAGCTAGGACTCTCAGGGTCCAAGTTCAGAAAAATTTTGAGGATTAAGAATGGTCATGTCATCTGCCAACCTCTCAGGTTTCCCTGTTCCTAGCTGTAATTCTCCCAATAGCTTGAAGTGCAGTGAGCTGTCTTTGTTGTGAGACCAAGTTGTTGGGGTTTGGGGGGGGGGGGGAGAGATTGGTCTTGAAAGGTGAACTGAGACCCGTTAACTTTACAAAAGATTTCCTCCTTATGAAAAGAGTTATAATAAGTACATCAATGCAAATCAACAGCKTTGGGACCCACACTTCAGTATTGACCATCCACCCCTGGCCAAAGTTGATGTTGTTAACCWYRWTRWKAACATGGAGACATTTAGTTTGTCTCCCTGCACAATATGACCCACAAGTCTGGCAGGTCTTTCAATATGTTTGTCTTTGCTCTCAAGTGAACGAAGCCATGGTCCTAGCCAAAATGGAAATTCAGGGGAATTTTCACATAAGAACTTTCTATTTTGGGGAGATGTTCCCAGAAGGGTAATTGTTATGTAAAATCACATATACAAACAAACACAAAAGAATTATAATGTTTCCTGCCCWAGTATAGCATAGAGTTGTATTGGAGGACCTAGACATTCTTTAAAAGATATCCTAAAGCAGTGTACTCCATGGAGTCCTTGGGACTCTGCAAAGCATACTGATGGACTCTGAAGTTTCCTCCTTCTCCCTTGTCTCCAAAAGCCTATTGCMTCSCTKGCCTTTTTTTTTCTTCAGTTCTCTCACCCCCAAAAAGCCTTTTYTCCTTACCCTGCTTGCTTCTAAAAGCCTTTTTTTCATCACCTTCCTCACCACCCAAAGTCTTTCCCTCTCATCATGCTTGCTTCCAAAACCCTATTTCCCACCATTCAGGGGGTGCTTTGATTGTGTTTTTCCTGCATGACAGAAGGGAGTTGGACTCGATGGCCCCTGGGGCCTTCCACTGAAGTAGTGTTAAATTTATGTTGGTCAAAAAGTTTGCCCATGTCTGATATACATATACATAATACATAATATATAATATAATGTAATATAATATAATATAATATAATAAACTTTATCAGGGCTCTATGAACAACGTTTGCTTCAAAAAGGGCTCCACAACTGAAAAGGTTAGAGAACCCCTATCCTAAAAAATGTATTCAGAAGTAAGTCTCAACAAGTTGAATAGTGTAGTACAGTGGGCAGAAACTGGGGCAACCCAATTCAAACTGGAGCTGTAGGTATGATGGATTTTCAGTATCTCTCTCTATGTAGTGCTACAAATTGGGGAATTGAAGGAAAATGTGATTATTCATTGTGGAATACTCATGCTCCTTTAGAAAATGCAAATATTTTTATTTTATTTATTTAGAGCATGTGTATCCCGTCCTTCTCAACCCCTGAAGGGGGACTCAGGACGGTTTACAATTGGCAGTCATTAGATGTCGACAAAGAAACAGTTAGAACACAACAATTCACATAAACAAATCATAAAGGAATAAAGGAAAATTTTATTAGGGGACAGAATTATTTTGAGAGGGGCAATGCGTTTTCCTCCAGCCTCATATTTGGGCTTTACAATTTCTGTCCCCAGACTATGACACTGGAAGACAAGACACTTTTTTCCACAGAACAAACCAAATAATTCAACAAGACCTTGCAACTCTCTAATAATAGTTAAGTATATATTTCTTAACATGTGCTTCTGTTGTTCATACGTTGTGCATCTATGGGAATTCAGTCCAGGATTTGGCATAGATATGTATTTTAAAAACCACAAACTATTTTGCAACGAAGGGTTTCTGGCACAGGAATAGCATACAGTCATGCTGGAGGACCTAGAAAATTCCTAGAGAAGATATGTTTTATTACATACAGTTAAATGAAGCTATCAGTCCCAGGGATATGACAACCATGTCGTATATACAAAACTGGACATGTCTCATTGAGGGTAACTACAGTTATTTTGGTGTAGACATTTCTAGGAAGGTAGTGTGAGAATGTTAAAAATGCATGTTGAAAACAGTATGTGGCACTCCACATCTGAATAAATACTCTGAGTTTCCCCTTTGAGCCTAAATATCTCAGCACCAAAAATAAAAGAAGATATCCCTCTGAATTTTAACTCTTACCCATGAGCAACAGCAATTCAGATACACCAGAATGTATGTCTGAAGTTATTTTCACCTCTTAGGTTCTGATGTATAATTAGAATTTCTGTTCCATGGTTTGCACATGCAAATTAATTAGAAATTTATATGGCCAGAAGTTCAGTTCCACTTGCATTTAAGACAGAGGCTATTACTTTCCTTGTATTTTGCCTCTTCATTGGAGAATAATTACCTTCCCATTTAGAAAACACAAAATTTGTTTCAATTTTTAATAGATGCATCAAACCATAAAAATGCTTTACCAAACTGCATTATTGAGGGGTGGGGGCAGTGCGTAGTTCAAGATGTGCTTTCAGTGAAGTTGCTAATTGAACTTGGGTGACCATTTGGATTGTATTTATCTAACCTTAGAAGCAGAAGATGAGAACCAAAAGCTTGTGGCTTCAATGTGAACAGAACATCCTACTGAGGGTGGTGGATTCCATCTGTCACCAGGACTTGCCCAAGTAGGTTTGCTTTCCAAGGGAAAAAAACCAGATACTTCCCCCCACACATGGTAGATGATGGCTACCATGCCAATGGAGCAATACATCCATTGTGGATTTTAATCTAAACTTCAAAGTAACTGCAGGATGCACAAGCCTATTCCCAAAACATATTCAGAACCTTGGATGGCTTCTTTGAAGTCCAATACTAAATGCAGAAAAGATTCACGGTCCCACTGGCAGATGCCATTGCTCCCCACATTCCTTGTTGAGAAGCAGACAACAACAATGACAACGACAATCTCCCAGGTGAATTTCCCTGCAGTATTGACAATAGGAAAGAGTCTTGGGGGTAAGAGTGCTGCCCCTGACATCTGACACTGAAGCCACTGCCTCACTCTGCCTAATGGTCTGACTGGCTCTGTTACTCCTGGGAACAACAAATTTGTCATTACACACAAACTAGAGAGACACCAGTAGTTCATAACATGGACAAACAGTGTTCTAAATCCTATTTTAGTCATTCTAAAGAAAAGCCATTGACACAATTGTTCAATTACCATCTGACAATTCAATCAGTCCATTTTTGAGGGGACTATCCAATAGGATGCTAGCCTAACACTTGTTATTCCAAGTCCACAATTTATCTGAAGTCAAACTTTGTGAAGTCAATGAGACTTACCTCTATGTAAGTGCTTATAGAACAGTAGTAAATGGCTTCCTTTTGTGAATATTAATCTGATGGCTGAGGGAAGAGATATATGCTGTCTAGTCCAAATCTATTTAGTGAAAAGCAATTGTTTAAGTGTGTTCTACTCAATTAAACATGGAGCACTTCATGAAGGAGGGCCAACAAGGACCTTGATCACCCTAGCACTAGGCTCTTAAGTCTTTGTGTGAGTCAAAGAGTTTAAAAAGTAATGTAAATTAAAGATGAAATTTTGCACGTCTAAAATGACATGAAGCCAACAGCACACACCGTACAATAAACTTGTAGGAAACCAACTTCACAGCTTTGTTCTTGCATTAACCTTCTGTCAGAGTTCCTTCCAAGCAATTACTACCATAGTGACTGAAAGGGAAATCTGGCAGGATGTATTTCTGCCAAATTTGTCTCGCAGCAATGCTCAGTCGAAATATTATTTTGGATTGCTCATTTTGGGCCTGATCCCACCACATTTTTAATTTTTTTTTATTGTTTCTGTTGCTCTTAACTTCAACGTGTCACAAAACAAAAAAGAAGTATTTCTCCTCTCTGAATAGGCTTTCATAGCTAGTATGATTAATCCAATTGTTTGGAAAGCAAGCAAATGTAAGAAGAGCAGGTTGGGAGCTGCACTTGAAATTGGTTTGGTATTCATTTCTGTAATTACTTACACTATTTCATGAGTTTTGTGTCCCAAACCCATTTGTGAATCCCATCTAGAATTAATCCATTAAATCAATGGACATTTGGTAAAACAACAATTATTCTAGTTAGAAGTTACAATTACATTCCGGCTGTTGGTTTTTCTCTGTTTTTTCCCCCATTCAGCATCTAATCCTGTAAATCATTTAGCATTAGGACAGCATTATAAAGATGAGGGAAACTGAGGCTGAAAAAGATATACTAGACCAAAACCTCAAATTAAAAATACATGTGACATGCCCTCCAATATTTCACAGCGCATGCTATAAATGAAAAAGGAGAAACAAAATTAAAAAACTCTAAAATTACAACAGCACAACAACAGAGAGGAAGCAAACAAGGACATCTAATTACCTCTCAACAAAAGTTTGCTCTAGGCAATGTCAAGCCATTATATGCTAATCAAGGTGGTCAGTTGAAACATTCACACCTAGCTCCAGCAGACAAGAGTCCTTTGTCTCACCCTGATCATTCCACAGATATATAAACCCTTTTTCCTAGTTCCAACAGACCTCACTACCTCTGACGATGCTTGCCATAGATGCAGGCGAAACGTCAGGAGAGAATGCCTCTAGACCATGGCCATATAGCCCGAAAAAACCTACAACAACCCAACAAAATTGCTGTTTTAAGCAAAGAATATTTGCTGTTTATGTACTGAAATATATTGTCGCTCAACAAGCAGATGATTTTTCTGAGGGTGGTTCAGAGGATGAGGGGGATAATGGGTTTCCAAGTGGGTTTCCAAGTGAGGAGTCTGTGAGTGAATGAAAGAATTACAGGCAGATAAGACTGATGTTTTGGATTCCTGTTCTTGTTGCTCTTGAGAAAAGACCTTAGGCAGATGGGGAGTTTTCCCAGGAAACTATATTAGGCCTGAGAACATAAGGAGTGAAAAATAGACAAACTAGGTATTCTGAAAGAGTTCAAGATAAGATCTTGAAGTCCAGGTATCTTCGGCATGATCTCTTGGATGCCTGGATGGACTTAAATTAAGTGGTTTGGCTTCAAGCCTCTCAGAGGAGACAATGTTGCCATATGGGATGGCTCTCCAGTCTCTACTCTCACATTCATGATTCAAGTATTCACAAGTTTTCTGTTCTGGTTCATGCCTTTGTTTCCTTTGAGGGTTTACCTTTGAAGAAGTTCCTGTTTTCATGTTTATGAATTTAAGTCTGAAATACTGCTGTGGATTTTGGTTCTCTTGACTTTATGGTCTTTGTCATTTTTGGATTACTGCTATTTTGTATCTTCTATTTTACTGACCCTTTTGGAATTGCCCTTTTTTCCATTTTTATCTATTTTCCTTAATAAACATTTTAGATTGAATTTCTGCACTCTGGTGTGGTACTGGGTGAAAAGGTGTTTCAGTGCTAGAGTGCAACAAATATTTTAAAAAGCAAATCAATGCATACAATAATCTCTGTGTGTATATACAGCATGGTTTGCATTAAATATAGCACAGTATTGTTAAATTGAAGACTTTATCAGACATGCTCAAAATTAAAGAGCTATGGCAACTGCATTAATTCTGTGATCACACTCAATCCCTCTAACTAATATACATTATACGGCAGGTCACATCCCATAATGCTTTCAGCCTGACCTCTTTCACAGAAAAGAAAGATAATTTACAATACTTGACAAATAACATGTTGTCACAAAGAAAGCCATGTATCCCAATATATTTTTCTGTTACAATTCTGTACAGGTTTACACAGGGATAAGCCCACTTAACTAACTGGGTTAAAGATATGTGCTGGAAAACATTGCAAATGTAAATAAAAAATGTTCTGCAAAGAAAACCTCTCTCAAAGTAAGCAAACAGTAAAATATGTCCCAATGTTCATACTCCAGAATTTGTAGCCCCATCACACACAATAGATTAGTAAATGAGGAGGAAAGGGACTGGGGTTGAGAGAAGAATCCCAGTAAAACTAACCCTTAAAACATAAGGTTTATGCAAATCACAAAAGGAAACAAAAACCAAACCTGAAGAGGAGAGAAAAATATTTTCAGATCAAGAATATTTCTTTGCTAAACTGATCCTATTTTAGGGTATTTATTATTATTATTATTATTATTATTATTATTATTATTATTATTATTATACACAAAAGCAGTGATTCTAAGATGCACTCTGTTTTTAGATATGTTTATATGCAGGGAGTGTGTCTTAAAGTGGAAGAAATAGAGATCACACACAACAAGGACTGCTTCACTCCCCAATTCCTGCAACTTTTGCCTTAGACGTGACTGGAAAGTGCAAGATTCCATGAATTCTTCTCTTCAGGCTGTTTCCTAATTTGAACTCAGAGTTTTCAGCAGTTGAAGCAATGGGAGGGGGAAGAGTAAGTGCATCTACATTGAAAAATTAATGTAGTTTTATACAACTTTAACTGCTCTGGAATCCTGGGAGTTGTATTTTGGTAAGACATCAGTTTATTATTTATTTATTTATTTCGCGCATTTCTACGCCCTTCTCAACCCCCGAGGGGGGACTCAGGGCAGCTTACAAAAAGGCACAAATTCGATGCCAACACAAACAATAAGAGAAAAACATATATCACAGCAATTATAAAACAATTAAAACAATCAATTATACATCACAATCCATAAAACCAGTCTAATGCTCAACGTTCGCCAGCTCAGAGTCTGTAAATTCATTCCACATTGTCCAATCCTATCAATTCCAGTCGTCAATTGTCCTTTGTCTATCTGCCAGATTACCCAAAGGCCTGGTCCCATATCCATGTTTTCAGTTTCCTTCTAAAAGAGAGGAGGGATGTCGATAACCTAATTTCCCCGGGAAGTGAATTCCTCAGGTGAGGGGCCACCACCGAGAAGGCCCTGCTCCTCGTCCCCCCCAACCTCACTTGTGATAGAGGTGGGGCCGAGAGCAGGGCCTCCTCAGAAGATCTTAAACTCCGAGGCGGGACGTAGAAGGAGATACGTTCGGACAGATACGCTGGACCGGAGCCGTAAAGGGTTTTGTAGGTCAAAACCAGCACTTTGAATTGTGCTCGGAACTGGATCGGCAGCCAGTGGAGCTGACATAACAGAGGGGTGGTATGCTCCCTGTATGACGCTCCGGTGAGTAATCTGGCTGCCGCCCGCTGGACTAATTGAAGTTTCCAAACAGTCTTCAAAGGCAACCCCATGTAGAGTGCGTTGCAATAATCTATTCGGGATGTAACAAGAGCGTGGACCACTGTGGCCAGATCAGACTTCCCAAGGTATGGGCACAACTTTGGCAGAGAAGGCTGAAGACCTTGTAAAACTACAACTCTCAGGATTCCATAGCATTGAGCCATGGCAGTTAAAGGGATGTCAAACTGCATTAACTCAGTAGTGTAAATACACTTAGAAGTGAAAGACACCTTAAAAGTAGTAAAGCAAATGAGAAAGTGCAAAGGCAGACTATTACATATACCTACACTGGCTAAACCATGACAGGTGCAAAGAATGGGTTGCACTTGGGTGTGAAGCTTTGGATTTTTTTGCTTGACTTTATTGCATGTTAAGATAATAGCCAGACCATTATGTGTTCTACAGCCATTTATTTGGCTGGCCTAAATAAAAATACTTTGTCATTCTTACTCTTCATCTCTCCGTTCCTCCGTTCTTTGGGATCATCCTTCTAAGGATAAACATATGATCATTTTAAAGTTTCCTTTCACTTCTACAACTATTTTTAATAGCTATTTTAAAAACAAAGATGTGGATCTCAATGTGTTTGCCTCCCCTTCACACTACCTATACATGCAAGAGCCACAGGGTTCATGGAAAGAGGCTCAAAAGAGGAGAAATCACAACATGAGCAAAAATGATTTTCTGAATAAACCCGCCTTCCAAGTTGCTCAGGAATTTTGTGGTCAAAGAAATCTGGCAGCAACTCAGATTCTCTATAGTTATTATTTTTCCCCAGTGATGCAATTATACTTATTTGAGAAAAACTGCAATGTTGTTTGCAGAGGACAGTGACTTACACTCCTCTCACTTCTACTGTGCTTGTTACTATTGTTGTATGGGCTTGCTAGACAGAGCCCTGAAGATCCATCACATCTGTAGCAACATCATGCCAGCAGACCAGATAATACAAATATTGGGAGGGAGCAGTTCACAGGCCATATGAGGCTCCCAAAATTGAGGGCCTTATCACAAAGGGGAAAAAACCATATCTGATACCTCTTGCTTATGAGTCCCCATGGGTATGATCACATGACACACAGTCAATTTTGTATGTAACTCATAGGGAATTACGAGCAAATCATTTTCACGCATCCTTTTTGCCTTGATGCACCTCGAAGTACAGCTTTTCAGGTGTGATTCGGACTTCTGTGTGCCCTCATCAGCTGTGGCAATTACGTGTCCTGTGCAAATGATATGTCCACATTTGGGGGTGGTGTTTTCCTACTATTTGATTCTTCTTTATGTAATCACCTGGCAGCATACTTTTGCTGGCAGTAAAAGAAAACCTCCAAGTAAAGCCAAAGTGCATGTTTCTCTCTTTCATATTATTGCATTATTATTATTATTATTATTATTATTATTATTATTATTATTATTATTTTGACACAAAAACACAGCAAACTCTCTCTCTCTCTCTCTCTCTCTCTATATATATATATATATATATATATATATATGCTGGATTTCGTATGACAAAATCACAAGTTGAACACTTCCCAAACATCTAGGACTGTGTGATGTATTTTCGGATGATGCGCACAGATCCAAGTAAGGTGGTCTTTTGCAGTTGACAGATTGTGATTTTGTCAATGTTTATTGTTTCCAAATTATTATTATTATTATTATTATTATTATTATTATTATTATTATTATGAAATATTGGAATTGTGCAGCTCCATTGTAACAGAAAAATGTTTTACCAAGATCTATCACACACACACACACCCGCAGTGGCACAGCGAGTTAAACCGCTGAGCTGTGGAACTTGCTGACTAAAAGGTCAGTGGTTCAAATCTGTGGAGCAGGGTGAGCTCCCATCATTAGTCCCAGCTTCTGCCAACATAAGAGTTCAAAAGCATGCAAATGTGAATAGATCAATAGGCGGGAAGGTAATGGCACTCCACACAGTCATGCCGGCCACATGACCTTGGAGGTGTCTATGGACAACACCGGCTCTTCGGCTTAGAAATGGGGATGAGCACCACGCCCCAGAGTCAGACTCGACTAGACTTAACGTCAAGGGGAAATCTTTATGCTTCCCACCCCAAATGTGAGGGCGATCTGGCTGCAACATCTGTCACCCCATTGATCGCCAGAGTTGATTCAGCTGATCTGGCTGTCTAGGCGGATATCCCCTTCCTCCCTCACTGCTCCATATACATCCCTCTCGAAGCTGTGCACTTGGTGGAAGAGGACGACGTCCAAGGTATAGAAGGAGTGTACCAAAGTCTCCAGTCTTCGGTCCCGGGTATACGATAGCAGCGCTCCCCTTCTAGAACCTCCAAAGAAGCTCAATGTCCACCCCCAAATAACCCAAAAAGAGGAAGACGGTGACATTGAGCAGAGCTTCCCTCTCTTTTTTTAACTTGCAACCCCTTTGTAGTTGATGACAAATTTCAAGGGAAAGGAGACAGGCACATTTTGACTTGCTATCATTTTTTTTTTCTTACAGCTGTGGAGGAAGGGCTTAAGGAGCTCCTTATGACAATAAGCTAAATGAATAATATGAAAAGCATAAACAGTTTGATGCTAGGGATTCCTGATGGCAATTAAGTGTCTTTCATCAACTGCACTTCAGACAGCATCAAGCAACAAAGGACTGGAGAAAAACAGTGAGGATGGTAAATTGCAGAACATTAACAAAGGGATAGCCCAAACACAGGCATTTATTAACATGTAAATAGACTGAGTCAGCAATTAGTCAACACTCATTACAACTGAAGCGACTATAGTAATTAAGCTGCCATTGATTTAATTGTTCCCATTCAATTGAAGGTAAATATTTACTCTAACCAAGCTTTCTTTTTTCGGAGGCTGGATGGAACGGAAATGTATTGATACAGGCTTGAAATCAAACTTTCCTAGCAGCTTTAAAAGTGCATGTTCCAACCAACTGTCATACCAGTGTGTGTGTGTGTCTTAACTGAACAAGCGCCTCCGCCAAGGCAACCCTCCCGAGCTGACAGATCTCTTTAAGCGATGCAAATCAGGCCAGCATATTTGATTCCAAATGGAGGCTCATTAAAAGTCTTTTCACATACTAAAAATTTCTATGCTCTCTCTCTCTTTTAACCATAAGTTTCATCTGTCTTGCCTTAGGCGTCTTGTTCTTTCAAAATACACAAGTAGACCCGCACAGTTTGGAAAAGTTACTTCTACAAGCTACCTCTCCCAGTCCACCAAACAGATTTTTTGTGTATACTCAGTGGTTGTGTTGTCCTGAATGGAGGCACTGAGGTTTCAAAATAATCTAGAGTTGCCCTGCTTGGTTATGTAAGTCCAAGGAGAACGACCCACAACTGACCCCACTGACAACTCATCTTTTTCCCAATAATTAATAAATACCAAAAAGTGTACAACTCCAGCCTTTGGCCAAATAGACTCTGAGAATGACACATTCCCATCTATCAACACAATAAACATCTCTCTTGAGACCTTAAGTTGGATATCTTGTTGTACCACAGAAATCTTCTCCTTTGCTAGCCATACAAATTAACAAGTATTGTGTGTCTTTATTGGAAACAGATTTGGGGAAAGCAGCATGCCTGGCCCAAGGTTTCGGACATCAGTGACCCTAAAGAGGCAACAGTTATGAACTTGCTATTGCTATCACTGAGGCTGTTGAAACATGCAAGGGTGTCAAGCAAGGCTGCATTCTGGCCCCTTTGCTGTTCAACTTCTATATAAACTCCATAGTGGACCAGCTTCAAAACATGGACTTCCACCCCCCAAAGCTGGCGGGAAGACACATCTCCATCCTGCTTTATGCAGATGATGCTGCTGTACTCTCTAGAACACCCATTGGGCTCAAAAGAGCTTTGAGAGCATTAATACAACATTGCAACACAGATCAGCTCCAACTCAATTACAATAAAACCAAAATCATGGCTTTCGCTAATAGGCCCAGGACTTACTCTTGGAGCATAGATGGTCATAAAATTGAACAAGTTACATCCTTCAAATATCTAGGTGTAGTTTTCCAATCTAATGGTAGCAGAAGAGCTCATGGGGATCAAGTATCCAACACCGCGCAGGGAGCTCAATTGCCATTCTTAAATATCTTAGGACAAGAGGGGGCCACTTCACACCGGCAGCGCTCAAGCTGTTTGAAGCCAAGTCATTAGCCCAACTCTTGTATGGTGCTCAGCTGGGCCCCTTCCCCAGTTTTGCCCCATTAGAGCTGGTTCAGTCAAAGTTTCTGAGATGGGCCTTGCAGGTCCCTAAATGCGTTTCTAATGCCACCCTGCGACTAGAGACGGGCTTTATGAGAGTGGAGGCCAGGGTGTGGGTGGCCATACTCAACCTCTGGCTCAGACTATCCCGTGCACCCCTTGGCCTTGCCCCACTAACCATGGAGGATGACTTCCAATCCACATGGAAGCAGGCGGTAGCATCCAAAATCTCCTCGTTGGGATTTTCTCCAGGTCTACTATTAGCTATGGATTACAATCAAGCCAAAGCACTTATTAAACAACGTATCACAGACACAGAGCGCCAACTAGATCTGGCCTCGGCTCCAAGCTTCCTTATCAGTGAAGACAGCAGATACCTTGCCTCCCCTATGGCATATTTAACATACTTAGAGGTTCCTATTCATCGAAGGGCTTTCACCCTGGCCCGATGCCACGCTCTCCCATCAGCTGTACTCGAAGGCCGCTACCGGAAGATCCCTTTCCCAGAGAGACTCTGCCCCTGTGACTCGGGTCATGTAGAAACCATAGAATATGTGCTCCTTCAGTGCCCGTTCTACAGGGATATCCGTGCCAGGCTTATCTTACCTCTGATAGACAAGCACCCAGGCCATTCAGGACAGTTTTATACCTCCATGCTACTTGCAGATACTAATTCAGCTACAACCTACAATGTCGCAAAGTTCTGTGCAGCAGCATACAAAATCCGTCAGGGAATGACTAGTTCCAAAAGTCAACTGTGTGTCCAGTAATCTTCTTCCCTGAATCTACAATTTGGTGATGGATCTGGGCATTGTATGTTTTTACCCTGTTCCCCCTTCTGCTCCCTCACCCGTATTGTGTTTTTAGTAGTTATATTTATATTTTTAATGTACCAAACATGCCAGGTTTGTCTGGAAATGTGACACTATTTCCTGTGCTGGTCAATGACCGAAATAAATATTTTGAATTTGAACTTGCTATTGTGTTCCTCTGAGGTTGTTGAGTGTGACTTGCCCAAAGTCAATCAGTGAGGTTCATGGCAGATCCAGCGTCCAATTTGACAGCCTTAAGTCCCATAACTCCAAAAACCTGATCCCAACTGTTTTGTTTTGTTTTGAAAGATTCCAGGGCTCTATAGATTAATTCAAAATTACCTATATAAAAATGTTTTTTTACAAAAGGGAGGGGTTTAAATGATTGAGTGTAAATGTAGTACCTCCAAAATGTCCTAGACTTGGATGAGAACCAGAGACAGGAATTATGTGGACTCCAACTCCCAGCTCTACCACCATTGGCTTTTTCTAGCAAGAGCTATAACATAATGGGCCCATCCAGACAGTATCCAAGGAGCTTGCGCAGAAAACCCAGGAGCTTCCGCAGCAAACAGGAGGTTTTCCAGCTGACCTGAAGACACAAAGTTTGGGAACTACTGGATGCAGGAAATAATCAGGGTTGGGAATAATAGCTCTCATCTCTGTGTCTTTGTATTTATGTGTATAATTGTTATCTAAGTTGCCAAGTCTACTATCCTTTCAACGGTTTGGTAGAACAAGGAATCTCAAGAGGTATGCAACTGGTGATGCCTGCCAAAATTCCCTTTTCTACACTATCAATAAAGGGGCAGGGGCCCTGTCTTTTATTTCACCCAGTAATCCTGGCTATTTTTCTGTAGTGCTGGAAAAGCAGATCAGAAATCCTGTGCTTATTACACATCCAGATTTTTATGACCTGATTAGATTACACTATGTAACAAAATTTGAAAAGTTTTCTGTTCCTGGTTTGAAATTGTTATTTCCTGTTTAATTATGTGGTACTTACTTTCAAAGTAGTTGTTATACTCCAGAAACTTTTGTTTTTGTGGCTTCCACAAAATAGTTTGAATGGCTTGAGACTCAATGAGATATTCATTGAAAAGCTAGAACAACATGTGCTGCAGGATGTCCCACAAAAACAACATTTCTGCAGTTCAATAAACTCTTCAATGTTTTTATGATAGAACCAATTAGGAAATGACATTTATAACCCCGGAACAAAAATCATGTTACATAGTGTTTCTTCTCAGTCCTAACTGAGCTTAGTTAAGTTTCCATTTTTGCTCATTGTAGTGCAATTTTAATTTGAACTAGCTGTCCCCTGCCATGCGTTGCTGTGGCCCAGTCTGTGTATATGTGCTTTGTGTGTATGTGTATGTGTGTGTATATATTTGTGTATATGTGTGTTTGCATATATATGTATGTGGTTTTGCATATGCGTTGTAATGTATATTTTATTTTATTTTATTGCTTTTTAAGTCTCTTTCACTGTATTTTCAGTGTTTTTATGAGTGATAGTCACCCGTTGGCCTAATAGGTGTATTGTGCTCAAATTTGGTGTCAATTCGTCCAGTGGTTTTTGAGTTATGTTAATCCCACAAATGAACATTACATTTTTATTTATAAAAATTGGAGCCTCAAGTACAGCTGAGAGAATACAGCCATGTATGAATACAGGAAGCTGTTTTGTCCTGAATCAAAAGACCCTTGGGCCATCTAGTCCAGTATTGTCAACTCTGATTGGCAGTGGCTCTCCAAGATTTCAGGCAGATGTTATTCCATGGTTTCTAGAAAACCAAGGAAACACCAAGAATTAAACCTGCCACCATTTGCATGCAGCTTGTGCTCTCCTGTGAGTTGTGTCTGTCTGTGTGTGTGTGTGTGTGTCAAGAGCAACTTGAGAAACTGCAAGTCACTTCTGGTGTGAGAGAATTGACCATCTGCAAGGACGATGCACAGGGGACGCCCAGATGTTTTGATGTTTTATCATCCTTGTGGGAGGCTTCTCTCATGTCCCCGCAACTGAAGCTGACAAAGGGAGCTCATCTGTGCTCTCCCTAACCTCTGACCTGTCAGTCATCAGTCCTGCTGGCACAAGAATTTAACCCACTGCGCCACTGGGGGCTCCTGTGAGTAACAACCCAATGCATACTGATAGTCTTCCATCCAACTAGTAACTAAGACCAGACCTATTTAGCCTCTGAATTCAAATAAGATCTGGAGTGTATGTAGACCCTATGTAAATAAATAAAAGAAACCCTCTAGAATCAAAGTCAGATAGAGCAAATTGTTAACTGTCACATTAGAAAGTTTAAAAAGCAAAAGACCTGCCATAGGAGAGGTTTTTCCAAAGCCATGATGGGAGAGATACAATCCTACCTACAGGAAGTCTTCAGAGAACTCAAGGGATTCAAGATATGTGGCAGATGCAGATACCCATGATCTTGCCCCATACCAGCAAGAAAACTGATCCTAGTTCTTTGTCCCACCCTGGACATTTGACAAATATATAAACCCATTTTCCTAGTTCCAACAGACCTCACAACCTCTGAGGATGCTTGCCATAGATGCAGGTGAAACGTCAGAAGAGAATGCCTCTAGAACATGGCCATATAGCCCGAAAAAACCTAAAACAACCCACCGATCCTGATCTTGCTGATCTTCTAAGCAAGCAACCTTTAATTCCTCCTCCCTATATCTTGTTTTACTGTCCATGAAGATTATTCTTTGTTCTTGCCAATTAAGACGGCACACTCAGATAGGCTTAGAGCTACTGTGTCTAAACTGGACTATATGCATTGGTAACACAAATATTGCTCAGTATTGCCTGAAGGAAGGGATTTTTTAAATCCCGGAAGAAAAACAGCAGAGCAAAAACGTCAGAATTGGATCGCCAAAAAAAGATAAAATCCTGAGAAATAATCTGAAAAGCCATACCGACAATTCTTTTTAAATAAAAACAAAAATGAGAAACAGTAACTATTAGAAAATCCCACCTGGTGCTTTTTCTGTGTTAATGATGCTTCTTAAATTGCATGTGGGTAAATGGTAATTTGGTCTCACACCATTAAAAACTAATGGAACCCTTGATGATAGGAAATGCCATAGCTAGCTTGTTGGAGAACGTTTAATTAATAAAGTAATAAAATTATTGTAAACCAGTGCAGTTTCATGGGGAAGTCAATGGGATATAAAATAGACAAAACATCCAAGAGAGTCGGTAGAAGAAATAACCACTACTATACAGTAAAGATAGAGTATAAAACAACGCTAAAATCCAAATCAGCTTGTGAGCTAATAAAACACTATTATACTTGCATACAGGCATTGGGAGAGAGAGAAAAAATAACAGTTCAATTTGCAATCCAGTTACTCTAAAATATTTAGATTAAAAGAGAGATCTGCTTTAGCATGAATATTTCTTAAGACATCATTCCCTCCACCAAGGCATGGTTACCTCTAGAAAGAAGACAAGTGGAGAGTTATACACTGTAGAATTAAAACGGTTTGATGCCACTTTAACTGCCATGGATCAATGCTATGAACTCATGTGAGTTATAGTTTTACAAGTTCTTCAGCCTTCTCTGCTTCTCTGGTGCCTCACCAAATATCAACCCCAAGGATTCAATAGCATTGAGTCATGTCAGTTAAGTGGTCTCAAATTACATTAATGCTACAGTGAGACTCGTGCACCAACTGTGACCATACCTCGTGAAGGCTGACCTGGCCGGGGTGGTCCATCCCTTGGTCATCTCCAGATTGGACTACTGCAATGCGCTCTACGTGGGGCTGCACTTGAAAATGGCTCGGAAGTTCCAACTGGTCCAACGGGCAGCGGCCAGGATGTTAACTGGGGCCCCTTACAGAGAGAGGTCAACCCTTCTGTTCAAGGAGCTCCACTGGCTGCCGTTTATTTTCCGAGCCCAATTTAAGATGCAGGTGCTTACCTACAAAGCCCTGAACGGTTTGGGACCCTCCTACCTGCGTGACCGCATCTCCGTCTACGAACCCACGCGTTCACTTCGGTCATCTAGAGAGGCCCTGCTCGTGATCCCGCCTGCGTCACAAACGCGTTTGGTGGGGACACGAGACAGGGCCTTTTCTGTGGTGGCCCCCCGACTCTGGAACACCCTCCCAAAGATCTTAGACAGGCCCCTACATTGGCAGTCTTTAGAAAGAACTTGAAGACCTGGCTGTTCCGATGTGCCTTCCCAGATTAGGAAATCTCCAATACCAAGTCCCATAAGCACTTTATTAGAACTAAGATTGCTGCACACCGCACACTGCACTTGCCCTACATGCCTTATATACCACCTGTCACATCAGCACTTTTAATCCTGTACCCATTACTCTGGCCCGGCCCAGTTTTATTGTGTCTTAGTGTATTGTTTATTGCTTGTTGTTTATATTGCTTTAATTGTTTTTAATTTGCCTTAGGTTTTGTATTGTTATATTGTGTGTTGAGGCCTTGGCCTTTGTAAGCCGCATCGAGTCCTTCGGGAGATGCTAGCGGGGTACAAATAAAGTTTAATAATAATAATAATAATAATAATAATAATAATAATAATAATAGATGCTCCCAAGGACTCCTAAGCCTTAGGGGATCCTGGTAACTGCTCGTGGGTTTAAGCCTAAGGAGTGGATAGTAGAGATAACAGGACAAAATTTTAAAATACAAATGCACCTTACAACATTTGCTGTTTCTTCAGCCTTACTAAGGTCACAAAGTGGATGTAGACAGACCTTTATTGAAGGAATTACCATAATAAAAAGGGGGCTATCCAGATGATGTCCTGGACAAACCTGCATTAATCCACCACAAACCAGGAAAAACCTGGCTTGTTGTGAATTAATTTGATATTGAGTTTATTCCATGCCTTCTTGGAAGGCACAGGATAAACCCACTACTTCCAGTGTCTGGACTGCAGAATACTAAATTAGCCCAGAAAACTGTGGGAATAGCAATGCCCTCCCCCAAAGCCCTAAAACAACCCATTAAAAAAGAAAAGTACTTACTCGGCCTCCATTGGAGAGCTGCCTCAACTCTCCTGGTGCATAGAAATGACGTGCCAGGAGAAAGGAGAAGAGGGAGGAGGAAAATCACTCTTCTCTCCCCCCCCCCCCTCTCTGGCGTGTCATTTCTGCACTCCAGGAGAGCTCCGGCAGCTCTGTAATGGAGGCCGGGTAAGTACTTTTGTTTTTTTAAAGGGCTTTTTAGGGCTTTTGGGAGGGGAGGTAGAGTGTCCTGGTGTCCTCCCGGGCCAGTCCTGGAAGATCATCTAGATACCCACCCCAGAAAGTGCGCACTTTCCGGGGTGTGTGTGGACAAGGCCCCAGGAACATTCGTGCTTTTTAAACGTGAATGCTCCTGGGATAAAGCCCTGTCTGGAAAGGACTTCAGTCACACTCCAATGATTAAGGTGGATGCCTCATTGGTATGCAAGCCTCCAGAAAAATATGGCACCATCTGTGTAATTTGGCTCCCTTTTGTCACTATTTATTTTTTTAGATTCCAGCTTCTATAATCCCTTATATTGTACTCAGTTTTATCATATTTATTTACTGTATTGTTTTCTTATTTTGACTTACTACGTAGAGTGCAATCAAGTCTTATCAAACCTTATTGTTTGGTTTGGTACTGTGATGTGGCATAATCCCTTACTTGCATAATCCCTTACCACTAACCTTGCTGGGTGCTTTGATAGAAACCCAAACTTCTGTGATGATGTTGGAATCCTAAAATGAACGTCTAGTGCTATGTAGAGGAAATTTTGATAAATTCTTACTTGAATCTAAGGGTCAAAAGTGATGTAACATTTATTTCTTAAATGTGACAGGTAGGGAGGGCAATCAGTGAAGCAACCAAGGGTGGCCTGAGGGGGATGTTATTATTGTTGTTGTTGTTGTTGTTGTTATTATTATTATTATTATTATTATTATTAGTTACCCACCTTTGTTAATATCTCAAGATGGGGTATAATGATGTCAAAATGTATCAACATAAAATATATACAATTAAATACATATATCAAATCAATGTAACAAAGCATACAACAAACACAGGGTACAAAGATCAATGTACAGCAGTAATAGATTGCAAATCCAAAAACTCATGATTCAAAGATGACTGGGTAGATCCTCTTGGTCTTAAATTGGGTCTACAATTCTGACAGCTCATTTAGCTGTCAGAGCTTTCCTGGCAGGTCATTCTACAGTCTTGGGGTGGCTGATGAAAAGGTCCTCTGAGTTTTCAGTCAGGTTCCAGCTAGTTGGAGTAGATGCCCCACAGAGGACCTCAGTGTCCTAAGGGGTGGATTGTGCAGGAGAAGGGGATCCTTTAGGTAACTTGGACCCAAACCATGTTGGACTTTAAAGGTACTTGGCCCAGAAACTAATTGTCAAGTAGTGTAATTAACTCCTAATGTATTGTCAAAGGCTTTCATGGCCGGAATCACTGGGTTGTTGTAGGTTTTTTCGGGCTATATGGCCATGGTCTAGAGGCATTCTCTCCTGACGTTTCGCCATAGATGCAGATGCATTTGTTTTTATCTGAATAGTTTACTCAGTGACGTTGCAGGTGAAGCTCTATGTATAAAGTTTCATGACTTCACCAGAGCCTGCCCTTTGTAACATCCCACTTGTGACATCTCCAGGGCCCATCTCCTGTGACATCACAAGAGGTTATTCTTGGCATACAGGTTCTAGTCATGAAATGTCAGGGTCTATGATAGTTCTGACCTAGGAACCCTAGTCTCAACCAGACTTTCTTCTTTGTCTTCCCCTCTGATCCCCTTCGTGTCTCCCATAATTTGGACTGAATGTTTAACTTTACCAATGTTTACATATACTCAGACTGCATTTATTAAAATGGATCTGTTTGTATATGTGTACAGAAAGTAACTGCTTAATAATCAGACAATTTTACGTGTTTTTCTTAGTAAGCAAAAGGAACAGGACTATCATCCTTCACGTGTTTACTCTGGGGAACTCCTAATTAAATCATTCTGGCTACTCAGTTGAAACTAGTTGATATAAATTGAATGTGGAGAGGATTCATTATTATGGCTCTACTCAAGCTGGTAAAAGTGTCATTATTTACTTCAGGGGATATTAGACAACTGATGCACAATGAAATGTATTTGTGTTGGTGCAACGTGTGGGTCCCTAGGATCAAATTCACTTCAGTACCTTTCCGAGATATTGAGCGAGACATGCAGAGGATTCTTGTGTCATGATTAAGTCCTTTCAAGTGCTTCAATAACACACTTATTGGAAGACTACTTGTTTTGTAGACTTCTTTTCTAGGTTACTTGTTTGTTAATGAAATAATAATAGCAGCATTTGCCTAAGGTGTTCTTGGTACTGCTTAAAATGTAGCAGCAATAGGGACAGAATTCACTAAACTTTGTTCTTGAAAGAAACAGTAAGTTATTTTAGCAATGTTCTACTCCCTGTGTGAAAGCCTTTGAAAACTGCAGTTATTGAAGACTATTTGCAGTTCAGGACTTACGYTGACAAAATTAAATGTGGCTGGTTTTTTCCATGGAAAACAATGTGTTTATTTATTTATTTACTATATTTATATACCGCCCCTCTCAGCCCAGAGGCGACTCAGAGCGGTTCACAAATTGGCAACAATGCGATGCCTCAACAATTATAACAAGTAAAAACAATCATGAAATTCTGTTTAAAACAATAGCATATGATATAAAAATATARAAACCATACAAAGCCTTAAAACATTATTGTGAGTGTCTCCATGTCAAGTCATTATTCCATTGCATTATCAAGTAGTTCCATTATTCCATTTAGCTATGCCGTATTTGGGAAGGCCTGCTCAAAAAGCCAGGTTTTCATCTTTTTTCGAAAGGTCAGGAGGGAGGGAGCCAATCTTATATCTCTAGGCARGGCATTCCACAGTCGAGGGGCTACCACTGAGAAGGCCCTGTCTCTCGTCCCCGCCAGACACATCTGTGAGRAAGTCAGGAGCAAGAGCAGGGCCTCCCCAGAAGATCTTAAAGTCCTAGATGGTTCATAAGGARAGATACATTCTGATAGGTAAGTTGAACCAAAACCATGTAGGGCTTTATAGGCTAAAGCCAGCACTTTGAATTATGCACTGAAAATAACATTTTCTTTAAAAAATTTGCACATAAATATTATTTTCTGTGAAAAAATGCAGTTTTCTGCACAAAAAAATTACTATTTTCTGCACAAAAAATAAGTGCAAATGTTGTGCAGAATACACCTCCTCAACTGCATGGCAGGGACTGTACAAGCAGCTGACACATCCATCACCGACTGTCACATAACACTGGGATTTTGATGTCATTGGAGATGTATTTAATTATGTACAGTGTCCCTGCTAAACTGCGAAAGCTCAAACAGTTACTCAGGATCATGTTAGAAAGTGACAGATGAGATCAGTAGCATCTTGTGTCTTTCTTGTTTGTAGGTCAGTGAATATATTCTGGGTTGAATTTTAGTAGATATCCAAGATGCGAACCCCTATGCCCAAAATAGGTTCAGTACCTGGGATAGCGTTTTGAAAGTATGTACTATACTGCCATTGGATGTTGCATGTGCATTTTTCCCTTGGACTTCTTGCTGTACTCCCCATTTCCCCAACATCAGACTTTTGAAACCATTTTTAGGGGCACTGCTTTCAGTACATCCCCATATTTTATATTACATCCAGTTTTGTTCACTTCAAGGTTTCTAAGGGGGAGGCAGGAGTGAGCTTGCCCACATCACTTATTACATGATTACTTACTTACTTACTTACTTAGGCGATCCCTCGTAGTCCGAGGATGATGGTCCTCCAAGTTCGGTGTCCTGGCGGTGGGTCCGTAGGTGACTGTGGAGCCCTATTCTTGACCTGCATCTTCTTCACTTATAAGAACAATCTGGAACTCAAAGTGTAAGTGTTCATTCCACCATCCCCATTTTCAGGGGGAAATCGTATCTTCGGTCAAATGAAAAACAAGCTAAGGTTTTATCACACAAACGTGCTTCTCACTCTCAGTATTACCTTTGCCATAAATGACATGTTTTCATTTGGCAAAAAAAAAAAAAAAGGAATGAGATTTTGATAACAATTTCCCTGAGGCAGATAAATTGTTTTTTCAAGAACCTGTCAAGTATCTTTGCCTGCTGGTTGAAACCAAAACAACAAGCAGTTAACTCACCTTGTCAAATACTTTCAAATGCTATTTAATATTCCATCAACTCTCTGGGAATGACATGGTTTACCCAAAACATCCACTTAAGGCAAAGCTCTTGAGTCGATAGTTAATATGTTTTGTCCCCAAAACTATTAGAGTGCCTATTTTGTTTGTTAAGGAACTGCCAGGTTTCCCATTTCCCTATAAGGGAGAATCATCTCAGTTCTCTACATGAAACAAATCCCTCTATTATACATCCTACTCAGCTGACTTACATTCAGCAAACTTGTGCTAAAGCCTGAGTGAGAAGTCATGGGAGCGGACAGAGGAGGAAAGGGAAGAGAAGAAGATAGTGATGGTTGAAGAGGACAAAATCAACTGCCATGAGGGTGTATATCCTCATATCCTGCAGAAGTGAAGACATGGCATCATCTCAGCATCTTGAAAATTGCTAGGTTTTCATTTTTAAAAAATCTGGAGGTCGTTATTACAACATCTGGGATAGTTGGTTCACCCACATGTCGAGGTTCATAAACTGAATCCATGACGGAAATCTCTTCAAGTTGATCAGCTCCACTGGCTGCCGGTTTGCTACTAGGCCCAATTCAAAGTACTGGCTTTAGCCAACAAAGCCCTAAATGGTTCTGGTCCAACTTACCTGTCCAAATGCATCTCCCTTTATGAGCCAACTGAGCTTTAAGATCTGCTGGGAAGGCCTTACTTTCAGTCCCACCCACTTTGCAAGTGCAACTGATAGGGACGAGAGACATGACCTTCTCAGTGGTGGCCCCTCGGCTGTGGAATTCACTCCCCAGTGGCTTTATATTGACACCATCCCTCCGGGTCTTTAGGAAAAAGCTAAAAACGTGGTTTTGTGCACAATCATTCAGAGAAAAGGGTAACGGAATTTGATTTTAACCTTGCAGTCCGAATAATGTCCATGGGAAAACCTAAAATTGGGAAATTATGATTCAGTACTTTATTATGTTTTAATCTGTGTTATTGTTTTATATGTTTAATTGTTTAAATGCTTTAACTGTTTACAATTTAATGTGGTATGTTTATGTTAAGTGTATGACTTGGCATTGAATTTCTGCCCTACTTTGTAAAGCTGCTTTGAGTCCCCTTCTGGTTGAGAAGGGTAGGGTATAAATAAAGTAAATAATAAATAAGTTTCTTAACATCTTATTCCATGTACAATCAAGTAGATTCACAAATGGGCAACAGAAGGCCATTCTTCTTACATGGCAGACCGGTGCTATTTGGACTTCTTCATGCTTAGAGTAGCTGTACCTCTTGAATGTGGCCTGTGTGTGTGTATGTGTCTTCAAGCCACCTATCAACAGAGTATTAAAGCAATAAGCACACCGTTATTTTCCCCCAGTGATCTTTAGTCAAATGTCTATGGGCATGGGCCTTCTAGTTGCCTGTGTGTTGACTTATCGTGACTCTATGAATTTCATCATGTTTTCTTAGGCAAGAAATATTCCAAAATTTGCACATTTATTTATAAATGGAACAGCAAGAAAATAAAAAATGAGCCTAGAAGCAAGTGAAAACAACATATTCATCCATTCCTAGCAGGTAACAACCTACTTTATGTCTTTACTGAGTCTTGAGTTTAAACAGAAGTGCCTGCTCTTGAAATCTGAGAGAACATGGCACTATCAGAAATGTATATTCTATTTACCATTGAAAATCAGCCAAAATCCAGAGTTTGGCAATGTGTTCATACATGTGAGACTTTGCACAGCTCAGGCAGAACTAATTAATCTCAGAGATCATGCCCCATTACATTCAAGATTTAAACTGTCAATCAGGGAGGAAAAACAACAAAAGAGTCGTTTGATCTCTTGTGTGCTAAGCATCTGTTCAGGTCTAAGGACCTGTTACAATTGCAAAAGAAGAACAACAAAGTAACAGGAGATCTCTGTGTGCATTTTACATACATTAAAACAATTGTGTAGAAGATGAAGAATCCATCACTGATCTTTTGGAAGACCCACATGTGTATGTGTAGATGGTTTTATACTTATAGCACCCAATTATAGGGTAGCACAAGCTAACTTCTTCGCGGAGCTAATTTTGAGCTTTTTGAAAGATTAACAAATTCTTATTGTATTGAGGTTTTTGTAACTTTGGGGCAAGTCACACTCTCTCTGCCACACGGGGAGATAACGTGAAATCCCTCTGAACAAATTCTGCCTAGAAAACTATGTGATAGGTTTGTCTTAAGATTACCATATGTCAGGAATGACTTGAAGGCAGCAAGCAGCAGCAACAATCACAACAACAACTATTTAAAGCCCTTCTGGACTGGGACAATAGTCCATTTAAGTCCCTTTTGCCCATGGGTTGGACCCTATCTGCCCCATTTTCCATGAGAAGGCAAAGCCCTTTTTAGTTAGGAAGTTCTTTGGTGTATAAATCACATGGCCAAAGGATTTTTCTATCGCAGCGTTGTGTGCTCTTTTCCTTTTTCTCTCTTTACATAATGTTTTAAGTAAAGGTAAAGGTTTCCCCTGATATTAAGTCTAGTCATATTTGACTCTGGGTGGTAGTGCTCATCTCCAACGTTGGAGCCCGCACTGTGTCCAAAGTCATGTGGCTGGCATGACTGCATGTAGCGCTATTACCTTCCCGCTGAAGTGGTACCTATTCATCAACTCACATTTCTATATTTTTGAACTGCTAGGTTTGCAGAAGCTGGGGTTCACAGCAGGAGTTCACCCTGTTCCCCAGATTCGAACCGCTGACCTTTCAGTCAGCAAGTTCAGCAGCTCAGCGGTTTAAGCTGCTGTGCCACCAGGGGGGTCCAAATAATGTTTTAATGTGCTTTAAATTGTTTTAACCATGTGTTTCTTTAATAAAATTGTTTACATTTTTAACTTTGGTAAAATAAGATTTCAGCTGAGCTTTGTTTAAAATTTGAGCAAACTGCTTTTGGTTTTGTGTTGGGAAAAATGTTGCATATACATTAAGAAAATAAACACTGTATACCGATAAATTGATATTCTATTCTCATTGTAACAACCACTGCCCCTATCCTTACATCATCCCCATTTCACTGTAGGAGGATAATATAATTCTAAACAAAAATGAGAAAAATATAATTTAAAAAATAAAACAAAATGTCAATATACACTATATGCACCCTACTATTTAATTTAGGCTGTCACTATAGTTAGACCATATGACTGGCACCAAAGCCCAGAGCCAGAAGAACAACTATACAGCAACACATGTTGAAGGTATAGAACCATACATATATATTCTTGAACACACTGGACCCAAACTTTCAAGTCCCTGCTTTTCCCATGTTAATTAGAAAAAAATAAAGGTTGCTTCTAATCATGCTCATTTTATCATTATACTTCCACATGACCAGGGCCATCCATGATCAGCATAAGAAGATTGGGGGTGTTGAAAGTGTACATTGCCAACACAAAAGTCGTACTACTAGGAGAAAAGGTGATGGTAAAGTTCTTCTTGAATTATGGGAACAAATTAGAAAAGGAGATCAGTAATGGACTCAGCACAGTCAACTCAAAGTGAAGAAAGGGCAGGGCGATCGAATAGAAATGAAACAAGGTTGGAAAGGACATGATCTAATCTATTAAGATAGCACGATTACATAAAGTAGACAGAAGTAAAGCAAGGTAAAGATTCCCAAAAAGTCAGGGTTGACGGGTGTGGACTATCTTTCTAAGGAAGAGCCGTTGCAGTCATCATCTTATACTACCTCTTAAATTCCACATTTCTTCTAGCCTAAATTGCTTATCGCATAGATCCAAAACTAATAAGCCATACTTATGCTCTATCTATTTCCTTTCCTCTTCCCTCATGATTTCGCCAGTTATCTCCCTTTCCCTCCAGGGAATACTCACCCCTACCTTCAACCCCCTCTACTCCTCCCCACTCTTTCTCCTATCCCTCGCCATCTCTAATTACCTAATCACCATACTGTATTACCTCTCCACTTACCTG
>NW_026844366.1:172505473-172570892 GCF_025583915.1 Anolis sagrei ordinatus | reverse complement strand
CATTCAGTTCTTATTCAAGAGTAGTGTTCTTTCCTTTTCCCTCGCTTAGGAAATTATCAGTCTACTCATCTATCATATGTGTTTCTGTGTACATAAAATAGTAGGAAATGAAAGACAAATGTTAGAAAATATTTAAACATCACAAAATATTCCTATGAAAGTTTCATGTTACTGAGCCCACAATTCTCTAATGCTTAAAAGTATGAGTTTGTTGCAATATTTGCCCTAATGGAAAAAGATAAGTGGCAATCCTCCAAAGCAAACCACCAAGAACTAAGCAATAAAACAGTAAAAAAAATGCTAGCTTGGCATTTAAAGAAAGAGATGAAGCAAGAACTGCTGTCTGGGATAATAAAGAATTAACCACAAGCCCCTTTTCTATTAAATGCAGAAAAACACCCCTATATTAAAATAACATAAATCCTCAAATGTTCAAAGGGTTGTGTAATCCTTGTGCAATTCAACTTCCATGAATCTTTCAGAGCCACAGAGTTAAACGTTCACTTCACTGATTCTTCAAAATAAAATAAAAATAAAATCAGGCATATATCTTTTGGCGAAGCTAGAGAAGACAAGGTTTTCCCCACACAGAACTGTTGTAGCTTGTGGCAACGTCTCAATATTTTCAGTCTGAAAGAAAAAGGCAAGAAACAGAAAAGTGGCACATGACAAATTATGTATTGTATACAGAGCATGAGACAAAAATGAATATGTGGCTATTTCTATTATTGTTTCTTAGAATTATGGCTTCTGAATACTTTCCAATATTTCACAGATCAAAGCTGGGATGCATCAGGACATTTTAAAGACAGCAAAAATATCAGGGTATCTTTTATTACCTAAATCCCAGCAAAGGCAGGTGCACTAAATTGATCGAAATTATGTAAGTTTTGCATTACCAAGATTTTATATAGTACTACCTGACCCCTGCCACGCGTTGCTGTGGCCCAGTCTGGTGACCTGGAAAATAGTGTTGGTTTCTAATATATGTAATTTCTTTATGCTTGTGGGTAAACAGTATTTCTTGTCAGTGTTGATGTAGAAATTGTCTGGTTGCCTACTCTGGAACATGCAACATATCATTGTCCTTTTTTAGAGGTCCCTTTGAAACTTATGATGCTATATCTGGAATATATGTGTGCGTGTGTGAATCATATCTATTTATCTATATCTATGGCTGGATGGCTCTTTCTCAGGAGGGCTTTGATTATGTTTTCTTGCTCCGGTGAAGGGAGTTGTACTGGATGGCCTTAAAGCAGCATTTCTCAACCTGGGGGTCGGGACCCCTGGGGGAGTTGTGAGGGGGTGTCAGAAGGGTCGCCGAAGTCCACCAGAAAACACAGTATTTTCTGTTGGTCATGGTGGTTCTGTATGGAAAGTTTGGCCCAATTCTCTTGTTGGTGGGGTTCAGAATGCTCTTTGATTGTGGGTGAACTATAACTCCCAGTAACTACAACTCCCAAATGTCAAGGTCTAGTTCCTCCATACTCCATCTGTGTTCATATTTCGGCATATGGAGTATTTGTGCCAAGTTTGGTCTAGATCCTTCATTGTTTGAGTCCACAGTGCTCTCTGGATGAAGGTGAACTACAACTCCAAAACTCAAGGTCAATGTCCACCAAACCCTTCTAGTGGTTTCTGTTGATCATGGGAGTTCTGTGTGCCAAGTTTGGTTCAATTCCATCATCAGTGGAGTTCAGAATGCTCTTTGATTGTAGGTTAACTATAAATCCCAGCAACTACAACTCCCAAATGATAAAACCAATTTTTTTTTGAGTCCTTGGGGTAGTAGGTGCCTTGTGGCCAAATTAGGTGGCAATTGGTCCAGCGGTTTTTGAGCTATGATGTCACTCACTATGCATAGAGCATTTTTATATATATAGATAATAGATCTGTCTCATTGGAACTATCTATTGGATTGTGACCCGTGTGGAGAACAACGTATATTTGTGTTTCTGTGGGTTTGCCTTCAAGCCACCTGGCAACCCATGGGGACCCCTTATATTTCAGAGGGTTTTCTCTGGCAAGGCATACTCAGAAATGTTTTTGCCAATTTCCTCTTCTAAATCTAGCCTACAGCACCTGGTATTCATTTCAGTGTAATCTGGTGACAAATTATACATACCTTTTTTCTTTTAAAAAACACTACAAACCCTAGAAAATGATTAGTCTCTTAGTGAATTTTTTCAATTGTATACTTGGACCATGACAAAAGTGGCTCACAACTTCATAAATATAAACAGTAAGTATAATATATATTTAAATGCATGTAGAGTTAAAGCTGACATCAGCCCCCTCCCCTACAGTAGACCCATTCTTATACATATAATTTATATTAGTCCTGATTAACAATCCCCATTCATTTCAATGGAGAATCTCTAGGTAGTAATAATGATAAATTTCATTCATTTTTTCTGCTTGTAATGTTTACTTGTCTCTCCATGGGAAACAAACAAACAAAGCAAGAGTTCAATAAAAATCTTTCAAGAACGCTAAGGTAACATCACAGAAGCTAGGAATCCAAAAACATCAAAATACTCCAAGGTAATTCCAGGAACATGAACACAGGAAACTCTTCCAGGCAAAAACTCTTTGAAGGTACACAGGCAAAGGCAGTAACATGAAACAAGAATCTTGACATTACAAGAACCATGGACTTGGAAGCTTGTTAACATGAACAGGAGACTGTTTCCCCTTTAGCAATGTTGTTTCCTCTGAAGAGTTTGGAACTGAAATGCCTAATTTAAGCCTGACCAAGCTCCCATAAAGTCATGGTGAAGACACCTGGATTTTAAGGCCTTATCTTGAAGGTGCTGGGAAGATCTCATCTGCCTACATTTCACGGCCTGCTTTCAAAGATCTCATCTTTACTCCCTAGTGACCTCTCCATCCTACTTTTCCTGGTTGCTAAGGAACGATCTAAAGAATGCACAGCTGACCTGTCTGCTTTCAGATTCTCCCTGAACACATTCATCTTGAAACCCATCATCCTTAGAATTTTCTGGCTCTGGCCAGACCACAACAATAATTAAGTACCTCACAGCATCTCCCTACACTTTTATATGGCCAAAGGTAATGGTCAAACTTTTGTTGGGCAGTTATAAGGTGTAATCTAGTTGTTTTCACATTCACTATGTGACTCCTAGTTTAGGGAGATACAGGGAACTGTGAAAGTCCCACAGACTCCACTTGCTGGGCAGCAGCCACTGCAACTATCAGAGGTCTGTTCCACTATTGACCAGGGAGGAGCTGGTTGATGATCCCATCCCCAACAAAAGCAATCTACATAAAAGGGGGAACTCTGCTTTTTTGTGTCACGCTGGAGATTGCTCACGAGAACAATATTTCATTGTTTCGCAGTTGACAGAGTAATAGATCCCTAGCTGGCAAATAGGTATTGAGGGAATCAGGACACATTCATAACTCCCACCACAGTATTCAAGTCATTATTCTTAGCTTTGGCGCAGCTGAGAACATCCTAGTGAGCACCTTAACTAATTATGGGACCAACAACTTGCTTAGGAACAATTTTTTGAATAAGAGAAAATTGCTTAGGAGGTAGGGGTGTACACGATTCTCTTTGGTGATTCAAGATTTGAGGACATTGTGCAGTGCAGCATGATGGGAGTTAAGATTTCTGTGTGTGTGTGTGCTTCTCAGGTTTCTTTCTCAGCCAATCATAGCCCTGGTTGACTGTGTCCATTCACCTCCCCTCTTGTGGTGCATGCTGGTTGAGACTGCAATTTCCCAGAGTTCAGTATATAGGTGGAACCTCCTGAAACTTGGCAGGCTTGTGGCCTACAACTGAGGCAAGTTTCATCCCAATATGCCTAAAATTGATGGAGAAACGAGCCTCTAAAGCAGTGGTTCTCAACCTGGGGTCCCCAGATGTTTTTATCCTACAACTCCCAGAAATCCCAGCACCCCTCCTGATTTCGGAAATTTGCCAGTAAACTGAATGGGGGAGGGGAGCCAAAAACGGAACTGAAAATGGCACAGTTTTTTTTGCAGAGGTTCTGTCAGAAGGCTAATTCTCCAATAAAGTCCTAGCAATCGCTCATGTGGACAGTGTATTTTTACTTTGAGTTATTTTTGGAGGCATCCTTTTATTTGTGGGCTCTCTCCATGACCACCAATTCTCAAACTTTTACAATTGTGTAAATATAATTAAAAGGTAAGCAGACTCTGTCTGAAGCGCTAGCCTAGTTTTCATATATACTCATGAAGTGAGGACACTATTAAATCTCTATAGGGCCTTAGAACATCATCAACACTAAGAAAGAGAATGTGACAATGAGAGGAAGCAGACGAAAATGCCCATAGGGTTTTATGAGGAGTACATTTCACTTCTTTGTAGCTATTTTTACCAAATCTAACCTGATTAGAACCCAGGGTTTTGAAGAAATTGTTGAATAAAAGTCCATGAATGAGAAAATGCACTTTGGAATTGAAGTGATTCAAGGGTGGAGGGACTAGCCTGCATTTCCCCAAGATACAGATGAAGGTCCTTTACATCTTAAGAAGTTTACTTCATAAAATACTAAACAAGAGCACAATTGAAAAGCTCATGTCTTTTCTTAGATATAGCAGTTAATGCCATCCGTTGACCTACAGTCCCATTTGCTCTTGTCTCGCTTTACCTTTCAAAAATGTATCAAGAAGTTGTTATTTGGGAGTGTAAACTCTCACCCATGCATATCTTATATTTTCTGTGCTAAGAAAGATGCTGGATATGCATGTCAGATGCATAACTGATTAGTGACAAGTGACACAGAAACAGAAAATGTTTCATGTTATAATGAATAATAAACACATGCAATTTATGCAGGAAGGCGTATAGTAATGTCAGCCTGCACTTTCCCCCATATAAATAATATGGAACACGCAGAGATGGATCCAAGAGGAGGGGTTGCAGAGGAAATTCTTAGGGTGATCAAATTAATTGGCAGATTTATCAGTTCGTCTGTCTGTCCGTTGGCCTGTTACATCGTATGATTGATCACAAAGTAACTGAATCTGATTTATTATTCACTAAAACCGAAATGAAGATGGTAGTAAGTCTTTGGACACATATCACTACCTTGGGTAGCCAACAAGCAAACATTTGGGATTTCAACATCTTATAATTTGAAACATGTTTGTGCAAGCTTGGATACAATTGGAAATTTTCAGGATTTAAGGATTACACAGTCCAACCAAAAATATTTTCTTGGTGTCTTGGTTTTTAGACCTGTTCCTGGAGTTATTTGGGGTGCTGATTCAAAATGCATTGAATAGATCACATCAGCTCTAGTTTCTTAGATGTGGATATCATGGTTTTCTATGTGCAAGTAGATAGCAACCAGTAGATGGCATATGTTCTGTATATCAAAAACTAGACCTGATAGGGAGAAACTGCTGCCATTTTTGGAATTTGCAGATCAAGTATACCCAGAAACAGGACTAACATTTGAGGCACCGAAATGTCAATCAATGTAGACCAGGGGTCCTCAAACTAAGGCCTGGGAGCTGGATACGGCTCTCCAAGGTAATTTACTCAGTCCTCACTCAGGGTCAACCTAAGTCTGAAATGACTTGAAAGCACACAACAACAACAACAACAACAACAACAACAACAACAACAATCCTATCTCATCAGCCAAAAGCAGGCCCACACTTCCCATTGAAATACTAATATTTGTTAAAGTTGTTCTTCATTTTAATTATTGTATTATTTAAGTGTTTTTTGCACTACAAATAAGATATGTGCAGTGTGCATAGGAATTCATTCTTCTTCTTTTTTCGAATTATAATCAGGCCCTCCAGCGGTTTGAGGGACTGTGAGCTGGCCCTCTGTTTAAAAAGTTTGAGGACCCCTGATGTAGACAATGATGCCTAAATTTCCTAGATAAAAATAACTAGGAAAGTCATACTGTATATGACTCTATCCATGGGGTACGTTCCCAGACTTAACGTGTATGTGCAAAACCACAAATAATAGCTGATTCTAGTGAAATGAAGGATTTCTGGTCCTATAATATGGCATTCCAGGACCAAAACTCTACTTCACTAGAATCTGCTATTATCAACCCGGAAGACCTAGAAAATGCCTACAGACTGCATATTTTGTTAGTTGTGGATAAATGAAAACATGGATACTGGCTTCATGGATAGAAAGTCATACTGTATATGACTGAGAGTTAAATCCAGCTTTAGTTCTACATAGATAAATCCCTTGAAATAAATGAGCCCAGCGGTTTCTCATAATTATGTAAGGGTTTACTGGTTGCTGATTTGAAGTCAGATATTAATACTGGATCTAGCTATAAAAGGTTAATATTGCCCCCATAATCTTTGCCTTTGGGGGGGGGGGTGTCATCAAATCTAATTTTGTTCCTTATACAAAAAGTGAAATAAAAAAATATCAGAAATCAAAGTTAATAAGATGGTAAGATGGATATTCTACCCTCTTTTGAATGTCTCCTGATTAAATTCTAATAAAGAAAGCTTATTATATGTCGCTTTTAAAATGTTTTTTAAGAAGATCATTATTAATTTGGGTGGGGAGATAAACAATCGGCATGCATCCAGTTCAAAACATATTTTCCATTACTCATGTTGAAACATTTGCTATTTTCCTAAATTCAATTATTGGCATGAAGAAAAATTAGATTTCTATGAGTAATTAAAAACATGCAGTCAAAACTCAGCTGAGAGAGGCAGAAGATGAGTATATAGGACAGCCATTTCTGAGCTGAGACCACAGTGGAAAGAGATCCTTTATGCTGACTTATGAGTACACAACAAGAAACCTTCTGATTCATAGAATCATAGAATCATAGAGTTGGAAGAGACTATGTGGGCCATGTAATTCAACCCCTGCCTCACAGGAAAAGCACCATCAAAGTACCCCTGACAGACAGCCATCCAGCCTCTGTTTAAAAGTTTCCAAGAGAGAAGCTTCCACCACATTCTGAGGCAGAGAGTTCCACTGCTGAATTGCTCTCACAGTCAGGAAGTTCTTCGTATTGTTCAGGTGGAATCTCCTTTCCTGTAATTTGAACCCATTGCTCCATTGACTCTTAGTTTCCAGGTCAGCAGAAAACAAGCCTGTTCCCTCTTGCTTATGACTCCCTTTCACATATTTATACATAGTTATCATGTCTCCTCTCAACCTTCTCTTCTGCAGGCTAAACATGCCCAGTTCTTTAAGATGATTCTTGTCTTTGTTTCATTCTACATACTAGAAACTTCTCTTATAAACTATCTCAATTCTCAAAAACAATTGTAAAACAATAGTGATGGAGGAAGAATAACTTCTAAACAGCATTTAAAAAAACACCACTCTTTGAAATTGAAATCTTGTTCTTCAGTGAATCCCCAAATATTTTCAGTCCATCAGAACAGAATAGTAGGCATCATCATGGCAGATATGCTAAACATCTACCAAAATAGCAGCACAAATTTACGAGATGCATTCTGGATTTATGTAACTTCTGTGCAACAAATGACCAATGGCATTTGAATAATACCTGGAAATCACAATTATTATTTTTTTTGCAAATGTGCCATGAACAATATAAGCAAGGTAAATTCAAATGTGAGTTAAATATCCTAAGGATATCTTACATTAGGTAATAGGTTGAATCCACACTTAATTATAAGAACCAATAAATCAGTAGGATTTAAATTTTCCTGATTAAATTAAATCCCAAAGATTTAATTGAGGCAAAATGGTGTCCTGAGATGGTTTTTAAGCAACTTTAAGGTGGATATAAGTGATTTTAATGTTTGTATATATTTCTGGTTTTATGTTCCGGCCTTGAATGTTTGCTCAGTGTTCCGCCCTGAGTCCCCTGTGGGGTGAGAAGGGTGAAATATAAATGTTTTAAATAATATAATATAATATAATATAATATTATATAATATAATATAATATAATTGACTCTAGAATTAACCAGCCATTACCAGTAGGGCTGAGCTGGAATAGACTTTGCAGTGGTCTTCCCAGGAAACAACTTCCAGTTCTCTGGGTGATTTGAGGAAGTTAGCTGCCACTAAGGTTTTGCTCATCATATATCAGAAGCCACATCTAAAACAGTCATCATACTACTTGCCTGCTAACATGGCTCAATTAGAGGCCCCTGGAACAGTTCCAGAATCAGGGACCAGCTTCTGGAAAAATAGCAGAATAATGAAGGAATTAGCATATTAACAAACAACTGAACAAACTGCAAATTGCAATAGACAGAGGCAGTTATCCCAGGAGCATCCACATTTTAAAAACATGGATATTCCCGGGGGCCCATCTACCCACCCCAGAAAGTGCACGCTTTCTGGGGTGGGTGTCCAGATGTTCTTCCAGGACTTCCCGGGAGAACACCAGGACACTGAAACCCCCTGCCCAAAAGCCCCCAAAACAGTGTTAAAAAAACAAAACAAAAGAACTTACCCGGCCTCCATGAGACGGCTGCCGGAACTCTCCTGGTGCGTACAAAGGATGCACCAGGAGAAAGGGGGGGAGGAGTGTTTCCTCCTCCCCCACCCCTTTCTCCTGGCATGTCATTTGTATGCACCAGGAGAACTCTGGCAGCCATCTCATGAAAGCCGGGTAAGTTCTTTTGTTTTTTTACACTGTTTTAGGAGGCTTTTAGGGAGGGGGTTGGTATTCTCACAGTTTTCCAGGCTAATACTGCAGTCCAGACACTGGAAGCAATGGGTTTATCCCACGCCTTCCAAGAAGGTGGAATAAACCCACTATCAAATTAATTTGCCACAAAACAGGGTTTTCTTATTGCAGAAGTTTCTACAATAAAGTGGCTGTCTGGATGTGCCCTTGGCTGTACAGGTTTCTAGGATCCATAACTATATGACCAAGGAAAGAGTATAATCCACTTAATCTGCTTTACTCTATTTGATTATAGTGTAACAAATGTACTTTGCGCTTTATTTACAGTCCATAAACCTTTCCCAGATGCCTCATACTCTGATATTTTGTATCCCAATTCTTATACGATCAAAGCAGGGAGCAATTCAAAGGACAGTTCTTCAAAGGCTTGTGACATTTGGGAGGGAAAATTAGGAAAGGCATCCTCTTTGAAAATCAGAGGGCAGAATGGGGAAAATAAATGCAAAAGACAATATTAGTTAAACACGACTTCATTTTTCTTTTTTAAAAAACAAAACTGTGATTATCAAATACCACCAGATTAATAAACAATTACCATAGTAACACCAGCGTGATATGAAACATACGCTTATACATTTTTAATGTATAAATGGAAATACAAGACAGTTGAAAGGTCTTCTATTCCCTTTGTTCCTAGAAGACAAGTGACAAAGCCATTAATGGATTCTTTCAAATGTTGTCCTCATCCTGGTCTGAATTGCTGCACTTTGAGTCTGTAAACGATGAGTGACATAGGCCCATTCCTTTAAAGCAGAATAAACAACATATGGATATCCCACATTTTTCTTTTTGGAGCTCATGGAAAACTACACAGCCCATAATGGTCCTGCAATTTGAGGGAAGATTATCACTTTAGGAGTTTTAAAATGCACTTTTGCCTTCAAAGAAGGTGCCCAGGGAACTCTGTTTTAAAGGAGCTCTCTGCATTTTGAAGCCGATTCAATAGTATGAGCCTTCTTTTAAAAGGTGCACATTGTCCTTACACTTTGTTTTAAGACAGACTTTTCTCACACTTCAGCTAGCTCTGAATTGGAGTGTGCACATAGCACTCGTATATCTTAGCAGCTGAAACCAAGACTGGCCCGCATTCCTCTGATCCAATTCATCCATGTGTGATTACCAGATACAACAAACATATTCCTCCAATCAAAGAGAGAAAGGAGGTCTCCTTGTATGAATCAGAGAGGCCACCCCCGATGCTACATTCACAAGGGCATTCTTCATTGTAAACAATAATGTCCAACTGCTTCCAAAGGGGAATTTAAGCAGACATAAAACACGATTCTGGCTTATATCTTTATAGAGCATTTGGGCCCATAAGACACAGAGGCCTATTTTCCCGAAACTCCACTTGTGTTCACATTTGGGCATATTGAGTATTCATGCCAAGTTTGGCCCAGATCTATCATTGTTTGTGTCCACAGTGCTCTCTGGATGTACATGAACTACAACTCCCAAACTCAAGGTCAGTGCCCACCAAACCCTTCCAATATATTTCTGTTGGTCATCGGAGGTCTCTGTGCCAAGATTGGTTCGATTGGTTCAATTCCATTGTTGATGGAGCTCAGAATGCTCTTTGATTGTAGGCGAACTATAAATCCCAGCAACTATAACTCCCAAATATCAAAATCAATCCCTCTTCCCAACCCCACCGGTATTCTAATTTAGGCATATTGAGTATTTGTGCCAAATTTGGTCCAGTGAATGAGAATACATCCTGTATATCAGATATTTACATTACAATTCATAATAGTAGTTCTGAAGTAGCAACAATAATTTTAATGATTGGGGGTCACCACAACATGAGGAACTATATTATGGGGTCACGGCCTTAGGAAGGTTGAGAACCACTGCTATTGCCTCTTAAGTTTCTGTTACTTTCCTTTTCTCTATCTCCACTTCATCACAATGTCTTTGGGAAACCTCTTAGGATGCTTCCAGGATGCTTCCTTGATGGAGTTCAATAGCTCCCATGATACAACGTAAGGCTACTTCAGGCGGGGCTCTGTAGAGGAAGCATCCTGGCAGCATGCTAGGATGCTTCCCAGAGAATACAGGAAGCTTCCACCTCATAATGTAGTACCACTTCCAGGAGGGTTCTGTTGTGAAAGGAAAGATTAACCACCATATGCCACCGTGGCAGCAAAATTAGAGGCTTCCTGTGCCAAATTGATATCAATCGGGGAGGCCGGATCTCCAGTGTTTCCCCCCATGGGATGGAACGATGGGTGAGTTGGCGATACAACACGTGGGGTGATGGGTTCCCCATGCCCCTGACAGGCAATACCGGATTCGCCACAGCAGCCCGTCTGATAAGGTTGTTAATCTAACCTTTCACTGGGAGAATTTAGAGTTTCCCTCCGTCTCCTCCTCCTCTTTTCCTTTCCCATTGAATTTTTCTGTGTACCCAAAAACAATTCCAAAGTGTTTCCCAGACTTGCAGAGATTGTTTTAAAAGAACCATGGAAGGCTGCAATGCTGGAGAGTGATTTCTGTATCCCACCAGAGGGCCATCACGTTCTCTAGGAGAACTGAAGCTAATATTTCACCAACATTTGAAATATGCTGGGCTTGTGGGTTTTTCCTCTCCATTTTTACCATTTGAACCTGAAATTTCAAATTTCACAACTCACATTCTTGAGGTGACATCTGAATGCTTAAGACTTGTCAACACGTTTTTCTTGTTTTGGCAGCTATCAAATATGAACAACTTGCCACTGTCAGCTACTTGTCAGATAGTTAGAACCACTGCATGCCAGTTATCAAACAGAATCAAAAATTAAATGTGATGGTATGAGGCAGGCTTCAGCACAACAATGAAGCAAGAAAAAATTATATCCATTTACCACTGAGTTTGAGGATCATCCCATATATAGAGGTAACTAAGCTTATCAAAAAGTAAGAAGTACAGCCCTCTAACTCTACTGGTTTAGGTAGTCTTGACTAATCTCCTGCCACCTCACTTTGTCAGCTACTTATAAAATGTCCCAATTTCTTTCTTGTCCTTCCGCCTCACTACTTAGCCCTCAGCTTATTTCAATTGCTGCAAATCAAGTCCAAAGTTCAAAAGATGTTTGCTCTCAATTAAGTCTCAGGCAAATTGTAACTGTTGCAGAAACTACTAGTTTGTGAATTCTTTTTCATTATAATTTTTGCCACCTTGAACCCACTGTCTTCAGGTTTCTACCTTCAGGTTTATTCATGGATCTCACTGTGTAAGGATACACCAATGGCACAATGGGTTAAACCCTTGTGCTGGCAGAACTGAAGACAGACAGGTCAGAGGTTTGAAACTGGGGAGAGCACAGATGAGCTCTCTCTGTCAGCTCCGGCTCTCCATGGAGGGACACGAGAGAAGCCTCCTACAAGGATGGGAGGCCTCTCATCAAAACATCCAGGCGTCCCCTGGGCAACATCCTTGCTGACGGCCAATTCTCTCACACCAGAAGTGATTTGCAGTTTCTCAAGTTGCTACTGACATGAAAAAAACAAAACAAAACAAAAGTTTGCTCCAGGCACTGTTAAGCCATTATATGCTGATCAAGGTGGTCAGTTGAAACATTCACACCCAGCTCCAGCAGACAAGAGTCCTTTGTCTCACCCTGGTCATTCCACAGATATATAAACCCTTTTTCCTAGTTCCAACAGACCTCACTACCTCTGAGGATGCTTGCCATAGATGCAGGCGAAATGTCAGGAGAGAATGCCTCTAGACCATGGCCATATAGCCCAAAAACAACCTACAACAACCCAAAATTGTCAGTGTTAGGGAGAAAAAAAATCTATGTGTATAGAGCAGGGGTCCTCAAACTTTTTAAACAGAGGGCCGGGTCACAGTCCCTCAAACGGTTGGAGGGCCGGATGTTGTTGTGTGCTTTCAAGTTGTTTCAGAGTTAGGTGGACCCTGAGTGAGGGCCGGGTAAATGACCTTGGAGGGCCGTATTCGGCCCCCGGGCCTTAGTTTGAGACCCCTGGTATAGAGCATTCCAAATATATTAATTTTGCATCTACTTGCTCCTAATGATTTCAGATCATACACCTGTGCAATAAATGCCTTAAAATATCTTAACTATGCAGAAAGCCATTGAAAATTTGCAGGGTAAAGGTCAGATTTAAAAAAATAATTTTTGTGAGATTTGAACCCGTAATGATCTTTCCTATCACACTTCTAAGGGGAAAATATGACAAATGCTGCTGTTTTATTCTTCTCAATAGCTTCTTATTACTAAACCAGCCAAACGCCACCGTGGAAATGTCGATGTTACATGTCATCTTGATCTGCTGCTTTTTCTTCTTCTTCTTCTTTCATTAAAGCTTTAATGCTGCAATTATGGCCACGTTGCCCTATAAAAAAAGGAAGAAAAAGACAGTTTACTTTAAAAAGTGAAATTGCATAGCCTACTATTTAATTATACACAAATGTAAATGGCCCATTTTTCCATAACTGGTTATTACAGCACTGTTTTACTTTCTGAGTTTTCGCAGTCTCTAAAACCTGCAATGCTTCCTGCTATATAATTGTTTTGTTACATTATTGTTTTCATCTTATTTTTTTCCCTTTTAATGTGAGTGCAGCAGGAGGATAAATCTTGGTTTTCAGCCAGCCAGTTCTTCATCTACTTAAGCTTTTATAGATGAAGATTGCTGTAATTATCAGAATACCCGCTTATTTCTGAAGTATTATCTTGGCAACCTGCTGGCATTTACAACCAATTAACAAGCGTTGCCCATTAGTTGCATAAGGGGTATCGCCAAGTAAACCTATTGTGTGCTAATTTTCTATTTTAACTAATCAGTTTGGCCATCCAAAATGGAAAAGGGAAGAAAAGGAAGGTTTGACACTCAGTGGCAAGCGGGTAAAAATTACTACGTGCTTCCAAGAGACAAAGGTATCCAACGACGCAGTGATTACTTCACTGTCGTCACCGTCGGGTCTTAAGTATTTATTCCTTTTATCTCTTCTGGAAGATAAATTATAAAGTACAGCTTCAGCAAAGTAATCATGTGCCTTTTTTAAATAAAAAAACTGCTTTCTCCTCCTGTCCCCTCCTGTCTATAATTACATCAAATTGTACAAGTGTTAAACACTATTTAAAAAGATATTTTTTAAGACAAAGAAAAGAAAACCAAGGGCTGATAGGAAAAGCAGCCTCCCGTGTCCTCCTATTACAATTTTTAAAAAGGAAAAATAAGAGGGACTTCCTTAAAAGACATCTCTTGTAATCTGCCTCATGTGTGTTGTATTCCAGCATCCATCCATCTATCTATCTATCTATCTATCTATCTATCTATCTATCTATCTATCATCTATCTATCTACCTCTCTCTCTGTAACATTCTATTCTTTTATAAAAAAAATTCTATCTGCTTGGAAAGATGTGTCCGCCCAGATGGACAACCAGTGGTACAAACTGGAAGACTACTATGGGTGTTGTGGAGGCGCAGGTCTGGGATATTAGAGCTAGGCATGAACTGGACATGAATCGGCTTGCTTTAAAATCACTCTGGGTCTATAAAGGAAGAAGGAGCATTGCATTCAAATGATCACACAGCATGAGGCCAATGTCCCAAGAAATCCTTTGGATGACAGGGTGAACTCCTTCTCCACAAGTAGAAAGATTTAGAATTTCAGTGGCCTCTTGGTATCTCTTGGGAACCTGCTTGGTTCATGGAGCCCCTGTGGATACCATAATCCAGCAGTCATCAGACAACCCATCTGCAGCTCAGTGGTGAAACATTGGAAAATGTTGACCATTTCTGCTACCTTGGCAGCCATATCTCCACAAAAGTCAACAATGACACTGAAATACAACACTGGCTGAGCTCTGCAAGTGCAGCATTTTTCCGAATGAAGCACAGAGTATTTGGGGTTTGGGACATCGACAGGGAGACTAAGGTGCTTGTTTAAAATGCTATTGTCCTCCCAGCCCTGTTATATGCCTGTGAAATATGGGCTGTCTATAGACATCACAGTCAATGTCTGGAAGAATTCCATCAGCCTTGCCTCCGAAAAATCCTGCAAATCCCTTGGGAAGAAGATAGGTGGACAAATGTCAGCATACTGGAAGAAGCAACGACTACCAGCATTGAAGTGATGCTCCTACACCATCAACTCCAGCCACGTTTTCCGAATGCCCAATCACCATCTCCCACAGCAGTTACTCTACTCCCAACTGAAGAATGGAAAATGAAATGTTAGTGAACAGGAAAAGAGATTTAAAGATGGACTTAAAGCTACCCTAAAAAACTGTGGCATAGACACTAAGAACTGGGAAGCCCTGGCCCTTGAGCGCTCTAACTGGAGGTCAGCTACAGAGGCGGCCCTAGGTAATTTTCAATGGTAAGCAAACAGTATTTTGGCGCCCCTCCCCCCCAACCAATCATTGATATATATTTTCTGTTCGTCATGGGAGTTCTGTGTGCCATATTTGGTTCAATTCCATCATTGGTGGAGTTCAGAATGCTCTTTGATTGTAGGTGAACTATACATCCCAGTAACTACAACTCGCATATGTCAAGGTCTATTTTCCCCCAAGAGCGCCTCAAGAACGCCCCTGGGCAAAATCAAGTATACTGCAAATGCTTACTTTGCATAATGGGTTGAGCCACCCTTGGACAGCTGTGACCAGCACTTCTGTGATATTCGAAAAAGGAACAAATGGAGGGCAAAATGGAGAAACATGCCAAGAGGAAGGTGCATCAAACCAACCCTGATCAGGACCACCTTCCACCTGGAAACGAATGCCCTCACTGTGGAAGGACATGCGGGTCAAGGATAGGGCTCCACAGTCTCCTACGTATCCACCGCTAAGACACTGCACTTGGAAGGCCATCATACTCGGACAACAAGAGATCGCCTAAGTAAGTAAGTGGATACCATAATTAATTTTTTGATGTCAACAAATTGAGAGGGATCAAGATGACCTGGGTGGACATAAAAGAGAAAGTGGGAAAAGGGGTATCATGAGGCACTGGCAGGTTGAAACCTTGACATTTTAGAAAAGGAAAAGTGATGGCCAAAGCTCTGCTAAACTAAGCCCTCTATCAAACAGGGGTATAAAAATTCCACTTTATCTGTTTTGAACTGGCTTATATGGCAGTGTTGACTCAGATATTTGAGTTCAAAGCAGATATTGTGGGATTTTCTGCCTTGATATTCTGGGTTATATGACTGTTTGGAAGGGCCCTAAATATATATGAAAGACATGCCCCAGAATTATTACAACCCTTGAAAAAATTATTAAACTTATTGGGAGTTATCAACCGGAAGAATTCATCCCTAAATTCTTTCCTTAAATGAGCCAATAATCTTGAGGAATATAGCTATATTATTTCAAGCTAGGCATTGTTCACTGATGCAATTAAGGAGGTTGTAGGAAAGAGGTATTTTCTTGCTAAAATATTTCTATTGTAATATTTGGTGTTCTTCGGAGTCTTGGTCGTGTTTCATTTTGCAACTCTCAACTGAGCTAGTATTGATCTTCTGTCTTTAATCTGGATGCAATTAATTTAGTGAATTAGTCATTTAACTATCTATATTGGATTCATACTCTTAATAATCATTTTAATTTTGATTTAACTCAGTCTGGTTCATAGCTAGCAGTCTGACTGATTAATGCCACAGAAGAAAATGGGAATCCTGTCTTCTGATCGCTAGCAGCTTTTGGTTAACATCCAACAGCAGACCCAGAAACCATTGGAAATTAAACATGTTTATGGATCAAAGTGATGGCTCTGTCAGCAGCAATAATGAAGATAAAACAGAATTAGCCAGTCTGACCAAAAGCTTTATGAATGTAAATGTTTGCAAAAGTGTGGTTCTGCCATCTCCCTTTGGGGTCTGTTCTTGCCAAATGCAGCTTTCCTCTTCGTAGTTGGAAAGGCTTAAACAGCATCTTTAAAGCATGGTTAGATCCCAACTATTCCACAGATCAGAATGGTTGAGTGATTCCAATTGCAAAATGGCAGGAAATGCCTTTTATTGAATGAAGTGAACTGTACAGTGATGTCTTTTATTTCCCTCCTGTGGATTGGATTCATATTTTGCCTCAGCATAAGTTAAACAAAATTAAGACTATGATTATGCACGAAAAAAATGATAGAGCCCATTAAAGGAAAAGATAGGAAATGTTGAACTCCTCAAACAAAGTCATAAAAAATTATCAACTGTGCAATTAGTAAAGACTGAACATAGCAAGTGAAGTCTATTAAAGTCATAAATGGTGGAGAAAAATGTTGTGCTTGGCAAAGTGATGAGTTGATTCGGCTTAATTATTTTGAATTAATTGCTATTGGCTACAATAATTAGAAAATTAAAAAATTAAGGTATGGTCATAAAACCACTCCCATAAAATGAATCTGGTAATACAAGCAGGCCATTTGTTTAACTATTTAGCACACAAAAGGCAAATGAATAATATGAATCATCAAGCAGAGCACTTCAGGAGGTTTAGGAGCAGTCATTGCTCATTAGTGCAATGTTCATATTGAAAAATGTCAGCATTTGCAAGGAATTTCATTACCATAGACTAAGACTGGGATCTGATCTATGCTGACCCATCAGTACGGTTCAATGATAGACAATGGGATTTAATTTCTGATCCAGTTGTTAGGCTACAATTGCATTTCTTCTATTGTGTGAGATGATGGATAAATAAACCAACAGATACATATCTGTAAGACATAAACAGATATTGCCATTTGTTGTTCATTAATTTCCTAGGACACATTTCGAAGGGGAGGGAGATTTTTAAATGCAGCCAATGCTCATCTTCCAAATGTCATTGGATTGTAATTTCCATCAGTCCTGGCCAGTGCAAGTAGCAATGAAAGGTAATCCAAGTTCCAGTCTAGGAGCATTTATTTATTTATTTATTTATTTATTTATTATTTACTGTATTTGTATACCACCTTTCTCAGTCTGTATACAACTCAAGTCGGTTAACAGGGCAAAAGTTCAATGCTTACAATGTCATAAATACAATTAAAAACATAACATATAATAAAAAATAAAAAATATTAAATTTAATTAAATTTAAATTTAAATTTAAAATGTTTATTTATTAAATAAGTCTACACTTGATCTTAACCAAAAGGCCGAGAAGTCTATAAATAAATTTATAAAATAAATTTATTAATAAAATTTATAAAAAATATATAAATAAAATGTATAAAAAATATAAATAAAATTTATAAAATAATTTTATAAATAATTATGTAAATAAATAAAATTAAATATAAATACATTTATTAAATAAGAATTAAAAATTACCAAATCTTTTGCTAGGCAGTGATTCAATTGCAATGGGCCAAGGGATGGAGATAGAATCATAGAGTTGGAAGAGACCTCATGGGCCATCCAGTCCAACCCCCTGCCAAGAAGCAGGGAAAATGCATTCAGAGCATCCCCAACAGATGGCCATCCAGCTTCTGTTTAAACTCTTCCAAAGAAGGAGCCTCCACCACCGTCCGGGGCAGAGAGTTCCACTGCTGAACAGCTCTCACAGTCAGGAAGTTCTTCCTAATGTTCAGGTGGAATCTCCTTTCTTGTAGTTTGAAGCCATTGTTCCGTGTCCTAGTCTCCAGGGCAGCAGAAAACAAGCTTGCTCCCTCCTGCCTATGACTTCCTCTCAAGTATTTATAGATGGCTATCATGTCTCCTCTCAGCCTTCTCTTCTTCAGGCTAAACTTGCCCAGCTCTTTAAGCCACTCCTCATAGGGCTTGTTATCCAGAGCCCTGATCATTTTAGTCGCCCTCCTCTGGACACATTCCAGCTTGTCAATATCTCTCTTCAATTGTAGTGCCCAGAACTGGACACAATATTCCAGGTGTGGTCTAACCAAGGCAGAATAGAGCATGGGTAGCATGACTTCTCTGGATCTAGACACTAGACTCCTATTGATGCATGCCAAAATCCCATTGGCTTTTTTTGCTGCCGCATCACATTATTGGCTCATGTTTAACTTGTTGTCCACAAAGACCCCAAGATCTTTTTCACACTTACTGCTCTCAAGCCAGGTGTCCCCCATTCTGTATCTTTGCATTTCATTTTTTCTGCCTAAGTGGAGTATCTTGCATTTGTCACTGTTGAACTTCATTTTGTTAGTTTTGGCCGATCTCTCTCTAATCTGTTCAGATCATTTTGAATTCTGCTTCTGTCTTCTGGAGTATTGGATATCCCTCCCAATTTGGTGTTGTTTGCAAACTTGATGATTGTGCCTTCTAAGCCTTCGTCTAAGTCATTAATAAAGATGTTGAACAGGACCGGGCCCAGGACGAAACCTTGCGGCACTCCGCTCGTCACTTCTTTCCAAGATGAAGAGGACGCATTGGGGAGAATCACCCTCTGGGTTCGTCTGCTTAACCAGTTACAGATCCACCTAACCATAGTTTTGCCTAACCCACATTGGACTAGTTTGTTTGCCAGGGGGTCATGGGAGACCTTGTCGACGGCCTTACTGAAATCCAGGTACGCTACATCCACGGCATTCCCTGCATCTACCCAGCTTGTAACAGCAACCATGACAGCAACCATGTAGGAACTGTCTGGAAAAGCACTCAGTGGCTTATCTGATCTCTCCTTCTGATTGATACTCAGGCCAGGGTTCCCCAAACTAAGCCCACGGGCTGGATGTGGCCCTCCAAGGTCATTTACCCAGCCCTAACCCTAAACTTTAGACTTAGGGTTGCCCTAAGTCTGAAACAACTTGAAGGCCAACAACAGCAATCCTAATTTAACTTGACTATCTCATCAGTCAAAAGTAGACCCATACTTCCCATTGAAATACTAGTAAGAGTATGTTGGTTGAAATTGTTCTTCATTTTAAGTATTGTATTATTCTTTCGTGTGTTTTTTTTAACTACAAATTAGATATGTACAGTGCACATAGGAATTCATTCTTCTTCTTTTTTTTTCAAACTGTAGTCTGGCTGCCCAACAGTCTTAGGGAGCGTGAACTGGCCCTCTACTCTAAAAGTTTGAGGACGCCTGCTCTAGAGGTTAGAAGCCAGTCTTCCACGTTACACAGCCCAGTGAACCTGCACAGATTAACTGGAAGTGATGGAGGCTGCGCCAGTTAGAACCAGCCATCAGCACCTTTACATTTTGCTCCCTCCAACTCCCTGAACTAGAGGGTGGAAATTTGCAGCTTATGAGCTTAATTCCATCTTTGGTAGAGGGATCCAGAAATATCCTTTGGATTTCCACTAAATTTTAAATTACCCCTCATTTTAGAAACCGAATCCAGTTTTTGGTTTGATGTCACTTCCATATGCTCAAAATAGTGGCCATTGTTCTGGGAAAATGAATGAATTTTTTAAAAGTCAACAAGAACATAACATTTTGGGCAAAACCCAACAAAAAAGCATCTTTTAACCCACCCCCACCCCCCCCAAATCTCAAATTTGCGAAGAATTGTTTGTAAAAAGCACAAAGAATATAAGAATCTCTCCTAACTGTAGGTGGATGGGATTCTTTAATATGTTTGTCTTCACTTGCAAGAATAATTTGAGAACGCATTTACATCCTTCAGAGAAAAGAACAATTGTTTGAAATTAATTAGTGTTTGCAAAGTGCTTTTGAACCTTCAGAAAGATGCTTTTTTGAGCACAAAGTATAGCTGTTTGATTAATTGAAGATGAGGTGAAAAGGAGGAAAGAACATCTCAGAACACACCCTGCACTACAATTTATTTTCTTAATTAAAAAAAATAAACTGTTATCACAGAGACTGGTGGCCATGAACCCAACTCCTATCATCCCTTCTTGCCACTCCCCCTCCCACGTTTGATTTCAGCTTGTGTGAAATAAAGACCTGTATTCCTGCCTCCTCTTTGTAAAGAGATTTAACTAAGAAAAGCAGATTCAGTGCCAGAAGCTACTCCATTTATTCCTTTAAATGGAAATTTACCGTCTGCTACATCACATGGGGGGAAAAATACAAAAGTATTTTTTGCAGCTTGTTCACTGAACAGATTATTGGAAGGGTAAAATATCTCTTTATTTTCCTTTTTTCTGTATTTTTTTGTTAAACTTTGCACATTCCCGAATGTCCATGACAAATCATATTAGTAAATGGAGTCACCCATAGGGTTGTGCATTCGTGTAGAATTGCTATTCGTTTCTGCTTGTTTGAACCGGAAGCCCCCATATCCATTTTCAAGCACCTTCCAAAAACAGGTGAAATGCCAAATGGGATTTTCGTTCAGCATCCAAAACAAAAAAACAACCCAGTTCTTTTCAACCCATTGGCAACAATGGGATTAAGAAAGCACCCATTATGGGGAGATTTCTCACAGGCTCCCCTTCCATATTCCTCATTATTAAGAAAAGGCATGGCCCGACTTACCGGGCCAAAGAAGTTGTGGTGCAGGGCGTCCCCCACCGCCATTCTTGCCTTAGGGGGGCTTCTTCCTCCTAGAAGCCCCCTCGGATGGCAGGAAGGTTTCCTGCCGGCGGGTCAATTGACCAATGGCCAACTGACCACGCCTCACTGCAGGAGAGGCCTGAGCTGGCCTCTCCCTCTTCATGGGCAGCCTTTATAAGGCTGCCCCAGGCTCCCCAGCAGGCACTGTGCCTGCAACAGCTGATCCATCCCACCCACCCTGCATGCAGTTTATGTTTTCTTTCGTTGTTGTTTACCTTGTCCTGGTTACCTGTTAACAGTTACTTGTTTGTTTTATGCTTCTTGTCACAACTCCCTGTTGGTGTGGGGCATGGGCCCTGGATCTGGTTTGGTATCCCCCCTAGTGGAAAGGGGAAATGCCTGGTGGTCACAGGGGTGCCGAGTTGCGTATTGTGCCGGCGGCACCCTGGCGTGTGCGGTATCAGGCAGTATTGGGCTGCCCGATCGTGATCCAGGACCCATGCTTGGCTGCCAACCCTTGTTCCTGTTATCAATAAATTAGTTGTGGCCATGGTTCATCCCAACATCATGTGTGAGCGTACTTCTTAGGTTGGCTGTGGGAGGTGTATCGCACTTGCGCACGCAACTGGTTTTTAAAAAATTATTGGTCAGTTACCATTCTTTCCCTTTGTAGAGGAGGAGACCGGGTTTAATGCTTCTTAAAGCTGTTCTACTCTAGAGGAGAGGCAGCATGCAACTTGGATTTGCGGCTTCTGCAATACCGGGTCCGTCTCCGAGATATAGAGAGGCTGAGGGAGGGAGGGGGGAAGCTCCTTGGCCCTTGGCTGCATGTGTTTAGCCTTGGTCCCCCCCCCCCTCTTCTCCTGCCGCTGACACAAGCTGGAAACCTGGCTGTTGCTGCTACTAAAGTTTTCCATGTTGGTGGTGAAGGAGGAGGTGGCCAGACCTGGGAAGGTTAAAGATACCCCTCTTTCTGGGATTGTTTCTCCTTTTCCTCCATTAAGAACTGGATTTTAAAAAGCATCAGAGTTACCACTCTTTCTGGATCCTTTACCCTTTGTTTGTAGAGGTGACCAGGTTTAATGCTTCTTAAAGCTGTTTAGAGGAGAGGCAGGTGTGCCTGCTTTCTCTCAACAGCACCAGAAGCCACGCAAGGCATTTCAAGAAGGCCCAGGGAAGGAAGAGCTAATGACCTAGAGCTCAGTCGAGCTAGGAGCACCACATGGTCACAAAAGCAGAGGAAGAGCCAGTTATCGGCTCTCACTTGTTTATGCGTCAAGCTGCTTTTTGTATCAGGAGGAGGCTTCCCATTATGTGCTCCCAAAGGGAATGAAAGAATAGATGAAATGGGGAAAAACGAATTCCGTGCATAACTCTACTCACCCTGGAAAACCGTTTTACTTTTGAATTGTTACCGTTCACTTAGAAATTGTAAATCTATCCAAGGCAAGAGTTCAAGACTATGAAAGAAACTACCTTTTACAATTTTATGATCCATATTCACTTATCACTTGTTAGCGATGTTGGATTTTTTGATAGGAGAGATGATCCAATCATGATTCAAATGCAATGTTACTACAGGAAAGACATGATTGATTGCAGTAAACTCCCTCCAAAATGATTTTTATCCTCCCTTAATTATGGTATATCAGACTCATGTGAAAATATCCAAAGAAACTTTCATTGCAAAAAATTGCATTCAGGTTTTTTCAGTGTTTGTTATGAGATCTCACCATTTTTTCCACATAAATCCTGTAGTGCATTTCAGACTAACTGGGAAAGATGACATTTGTAGCATTATTATTATTATTATTATTATTATTATTATTATTATTATTAAATTTTATTTGTACCCCGCTAGCATCTCCCGAAGGACTCGATGCGGCTCACAAAGGCCAAGGCCTCAATACACAAGACAACAATACACTCAAAGCAAATTAAAAACAATTAAAAACAATGGCTGTAATAGACTCCAGTCCACTTCATCAGATGCTTGAAGTGATGAGAAAGATGCATGCTAAAAATGATATTTTCTACAAAATTCCCTGACACCTTTTTATGCTGAAATAGATGAGCAAAATTATGTCAGTGATCATTATTTCCAAAGTTCATCGGAGGGAAGCTATAAATATCTCACCCATTGTTATAAGAATATGAAAGAATGGTTAAGTCTTTCTTTTTAGCATTATGAGTGATGCCCCTGTGGTATAAACACCAAGAAGCTGGGAAGTCCTGGCATTCAAGCATTGTAACTGGAGGTCAGTGCTATGTGCTATGGACTTTGAAGAGGCATGGATAGAAGGTGAAAGAATGAAATGTGCCAAGAGGAAGGTGCTTCAAGCAAACTTTTGTTGGGACTACCTTCCATCTGGAAATCGATGTCCTCATTGTAAAAAAAAACAAACATGCGTATTCAGAATAGGACATCAAGGTCATTTTTCAATCCACTGCCAAGACTACCTCTGGAAGACAATAATACTTGGCCATGAGTGATCATCCATGATGATAAATAATTAGTATTAATATTAGAAATCACTCTGAAAGAGATTTGATCTGGGTTACAGACTTTGTAATTGTGAGACACAATAGGGTGAAAAGCTTTTGCCCAGATCTTGGAAGTGCCATATTTACATGAATATAAGGCACACCTTTTTTGCTAAATTACCATGCAAAAATGGGGTGTGCATTACATTTGCATAGTATGACTTGGAACGTGGATGGGTGCTCAGGAGAAGCAGCGGGAGCCTCCATACCTGCCTCAAGACACCGAAACCTTCACCTTAACCTCCTCCTCCTCTGCTCGCCAGAGCTTGCCAGGGCCACCCCCACTAGCTCCTTCTTTCTATGCTCTAGCCATCTTTCCCTTTAGTCCTTCTCATTCTTTTTTTCTTTTCCTCTCGCATCCTTTTTTCTTCCTCTTTTCTTCCTTTCTTCTTTTCCTTCCCTCTTTCACTCTTCCTTCCTTTTCTTTCTTCCTATCTTTTCCATCCTCCCTCCCTCCCTCCCTTCTTTCCCTTCCTTTCATTTCCTTCCTTTTCTTTTCTTACTGTCTTTCTATCCTCCATCTATCTTCCCCTTCTTCCTTCTCATCCTCATTTTTTCTTTTCCTTCTWCTCTTTTTTCAATTTCCCCCTGTCTTGCTTTCCTTCCCATCTTCCCATCAAAGGTTATCTGATTCTCTGATGTTACTTTCCATTGCTGGAAGATACAGTGATTTAACACTTTTTATTTTTTAAGAAAGAATTCTAAATGTACAGCAACTGTAATGCACACCTTTTTGGAACAAATTATAATGAGTGCACTTTTTGCCGCTGCACATTACATTCACCAGCAAATACTTTTTTTAGGGTTTTGGAAATTGAAGTGTGCATTAGATTAGATGACACACTAGATTAGAATAAAACRATATTTTGTTACAAATACTGAGTTGGAGTGTTGTGTAGTTTCCAGGCTATGTTCTAGCCAGGGGCAGCTCAACCCATTACGCAAAGTAAGCATTTGCAGTATAGTTGATTTTGCCCAGAGGYGCTCTTGAGGCGCTCTTGGAGGAAAATAGACCTTGACATATGTGAGTTGTAGTTACTGGGATGTATAGTTCACCTACAATCAAAGAGCATTCTGAAATCCAACAATGATGGAATTGAACCAAATATGGYACACAGAACTCCCATGACAAACAGAAAATATATATCAGTGATTGGTTGGGGGGGAGGGGCGCCAAAATACTCTTTGCTTACCTTTGAAAATTACCTAGCGCCGCCTCTGGTTCTAGCAGTATTTTCTCTTGATGGTTCTCCTACATCTGTGGCTGAGTTCCTTATAATCCAGTTCTTATACAATAATTAAGCTATAACCACGTTCTCTTACAATTGTAGCATAATGATGTATGTGCCACTCTTTTATGGCTGTCCAACTCTAACTGTTGATAATTTTGGAAGTGTGGCCTCGCTCCTTGAATGTCTTCTGTAATTCAGTTTGGAGGGAAGCAAAGGTAAACCTCTGAACACATCTTGCTTAGAAACCTTGTGATAGGGTTGCCATAAGTCAGAAAAGAAGGCATAGAGCAACAAGAAGTGTGAACACTACAAAGCTAGAAGGATCATGAGTTGGACTCAGTATCACACAGGGTTATAATCCCCATCATGTTGCACCTTGAACTGCTATATTGACATGTCTCAAGTATGCATGGTGTTTTCTGGGTCTTGCCTGCATGCCTTAAGAGATGCAGAGAGGAGAGGGAGCTAGTTGCAACTATTTGTGGATAAATGCCCTAATATGCTATAGTGTTTGCCACAATGGTCTTTTATCTTGGCATTGTCACTCTGTGTTTCAGCTCCCTGTGTTTCAAAACCTCCTTCCTTAAAGTGCCTGTGTGTAGCTTTTCATGCGGTTATGGTCTCATTCCTTTTCATTACTCAAGCAATGCTCGCTCATCAAGTGTTCAGATTTTTCACCGTTGTCCCTGAGAGCAGACATCAAGCTGCCTCCCATTCTTACACACCGCCGCTTTCATCCAGAATGAAGATGCTAAGAATAGGTCTTCCCACTGTCTTTAGGAATGTGTTTAATTTGGTTTCCTATTCAGTTAACACAATTGCTTGGCCCTGCTGCTGTCTCTCCTGCGATGCATCGCTTTTGCTATCACTGGAGATCCTTTGGTTGTGATTTGCCTACCACTGTATTGAAGAAGGAGAGCAAGGAGATCAGAGGGGGACGGGAAGAAAGAGAGGTTCCCGATATGCTAACTTTGTCCTTGGATACTATATGAGAAATACAGTAGATACAAACAAAAAGAGTTTTTTTTCTTTGTATTGTCTACTTGCAATAATCAAATCATGTTTTTCCTCCCCAATGACAAGAAGGTAAGGTACTGGGGAGGGAGGCACTTTTCTTTGCTGTCGAAGAACAGCCTGCCTTTATTGGAGTCACTGTTGAATTTGTTCAAGAACACCTTAGCACTTCTGCCAAGATGAGTGAGACCTTGGGTTCACCACGTTCCAACTGCAGCATCCTTGTTGTTGTCATTTTCAATGTGCTCAGATGGCTGCTTAGAAGAGTCCTCTTCCTTTTGAACCTGCTCCTTTTGCGCCCTTCCCCAACAGAAATACACACAAAAACAGTCTTGTAATATACTGACTCAAAATGACAAACAGAGCTCTCACAGAATGTGTATAAAACAGTAAATGGTGTTAAATTGTATCTGCTTCATTTTCACAGAGTTTCTCAAAATTCTCCTGGCATTCACATATCCATCTCAGGTCTATACTTAGTTGAGCCAAACTTCTCATATGGAAATTGGTGTGTACTTTACCACAGATTGTCCATGCATTTTCCCTATTAAATGAAATAAATTGAGTCAGATATTTCAAATTGGGAGAGTTTTTGGTAGCATGCCTTTTTACCCAGCTCACATGTTATTATGGATGGAACGACACCACCACCAATAAATATTTGGGGAGAAATGGAGAGGAGTGTGGCTGAGCACTTTTATATAACATATATTATGTTTGAGAGAGGCTTGACTTTTAAATTGCTTGTTTGTGTCTCCTTAATATGTGTAGCCCAATACCATACTCTGTATCCAGCTCCAAAATGAACTTCAGCCGTCTTCCTGTAGAATATCTTCCCTTCAGTAACTTGACACAAGTTTTTATTGTAAGAATTGAACAAAGAAATGTTTATTGATGGATTCTCAGGCACATAAGGCGTAATGGTTACACAGTATTTGCAAGATGAAAAACAATTTATTAGTAATTGGACACTAAGGACTTCATCAGATGAGTGAGAGGGACGTATTAGGAAGAGTGGGGACTCACCCAATTTTCTCTGGCAAGGTCTGTCTTCGGGGGTGGCCAACTATCCCACATACTTTCCCTATCTTCTTCCCATTTCCCCCTACTTTCTTCAATCAGGAATCATGTAAAACCCGACTCCTGAAAACAGAGTCTTCTCTCCATTTTAGCACACTGGCATGACAGATTCCCACATGCAGACACCAGAAGTGGGTGTGCATCATGGGATGCCCTCCATGGGACTCATGGGAAAACAGAGGAACTTCAATATGATGAAGTCCTAAGACACTTCCAGACAATCCCAAAGCTAAGACATTCTGTACTATAAAGATGGTAGCCAACCTTTCACATTCCCAACAGAGATAGATTAGTTGCAACATGAAATGTAATTAAGTAGGACATGAATAAATGTAATAGTTTGACAGTCGCCTTTACTTGAGGAGTGGGAATGTCATTTTTTTAATGTTTTATATTTTTTATTTTTATTATTTTAAATTTCATTCTTTCAAAGTAAGGGACATAATTTTGTTATTAACCTTGGTCGTCAGGTACTGGGGTAAGAGTAGGGGATGAAATGATTATAATATTATATTGTATCAGAATTTTTTATTTGTATCTTATTTTAATGTGTGTCTTCATTTTTTTGTGAAAAGTTTAATAAAAAATAATTGAAAAGAGAAAGTAAACTGGGAGCTGAGTTATTTTTCCGATTTCTGATCTATTATTAATTAAAAAATGGTTAAAGTGAAATGTACAACTATAGCCTAAATCTGTTTCTAAATAATTATATTGTTTTCTGTTAATTTATCTGAATAAGACGTTAAGTGCAATGACTCCAAGATAAAAATTCATTATTACTAGACAGGTCAGGCCTAAACCACAAATATAACTCTATTAGCTTGCACTCAGCAACCATTCTACATTATTGAGAATTATAAAAATTACAAACTGAGGCTGGAGAGAGAGAAAGAGAGAGAGAGAGAGAGAGAGAGAGAGGCAGGGGGAAGGGAGAAAGGGGACATTTATCATTTGAGCAACATCAGCTCAGCAGCTATTTTCACTGATTATCAATTTGTGAACTTCAGCCAAGTAGTATCCTCACATTTTAAAAACTTGATGAAATTGTACTTGTAGGAGTATATGTTTTAGATATAAAACAATTCTGCCAGTTTTACAACATACTCTTGAATAATATTAATTTCTAATTCCGTCTCAAATATCACACTTTCACTTACAAGAAAACTGCTGTAAATACCACATTAAAGATCTTAGAATTACATCTCTGTTTATCCAAAGTTTGAAAAACAAAAGGGGAAAAACTTTCCCATTGAAGCCTAACTAAGCCATTATTGAATAGCTTAGTTTACTTACAATGGAAACAACTAGAAAGCAAAACATATAACATTATTATTATTATTATCATCATCATCATTATCATCATCATCATTCTTATTATTATTTCTATTACTACCATTGAACACAATTATGGGTTGTATTGCCAAATCTTACAATTAAGCAGTCTCATAGTTCAAGGAAGAAATCAGCATTATGTTAATCCACAAATACTACTGAAATCCAGACCTGCAAGACTCAGACAAATTGAAATGAAATCAATGTAATTGTGAAAGTATTTTGCTTTGACAGGATTGAGACCACTACGATTTTGCCCTGAGAGGAGGAAGTGCAAAGCAATGTCAAAAAGGTCGCATTCAGTTTAGCTGTCAATTAAAGAGACAAGATTTCTAACTTGCTCCACATTTTAGCAAAGTTTTCAATTAGAAGGGTTCTTTTCCATGCAATTTAAATATGTCTAAAGTAATGGTTTTCTGTAATTTCTTTGGAAACATACCGTGCTATTGTTAGCTTTAAAAAGAAGCAATTTTCTGACTTTTTGAGATTGAGCAGGTCAAGGAAAAATTACTACTGTGGGAACCCTATAATTAAATAGACTAGACAGCTGTACTTATGAGAAACTAAATTTAAGTTTATGCTATTAATACATGTTTTGGGGGTTCCAGCTTGGAGCTTGAAACAAGTTTTATTTTCAACTCACCCACACCAACGAACCTTTACCCACTTTTGAAAAAAGACAATATTTCTAAAAATCCTGTCAATTTTTTCCATTTGAAAAAAAAATGTTAATTACTTGATGTCACATTGATGAGAAAATATCTTTAAAAATGTCTTTAATATATTGTGACATCACAAGTTTGGCACAAAAAAGGTTTTTTTAACTGCTCCACCAACATCATGTAGTAGTTTGAGTGTGTGTTTTTTTTAATTATTATTATTTGGGACAAACAAGTAGAGTATAGCGTGACTACTTTTCCTCATGAGGAAGTTTAGAAGATAACACAGGCGATTTTTATGGAACATTTATTTTAACAATTTAACAAAAAAAAGAGATAAACTATTTCATATGTTTGAGTTTTATGACTTCATCAGATGGGGCTTTTTTAGCTTCCCAGGTTGCTTTCTTGCCAGTCCAATGACAGATCAGTACGCTGCCCATCACACGTGGCTGGACGTCTGGCAGAGAACCTGCCCAAAACCAGAGTGGAAACATCATATGATACTGTCAGCATTTAGCATAAGTAGCCCGCAGACTGACTCTAGCCCTTGTAACTCTATGTGTGATAAAGTAACTCATAAAAGAAAAACACATGAGACTTCAGCTTTAAGTAGAAAAGAAAATAAAGTTGTGTTCACAGCATACAAAACAGAAGAAATGCTCTCAAGAAAAACATAACATAAAACAGTCTCTTCAGTGAGTCCTCTTCACTCCACGTTGATAAACAGACTTGTAACAAAAACTATATATAGTCTCTCTTACTCAGTTGTCCGTAGAGTGACCTTGACTTGCTGCCTTATATTCAGCTCCGGGCGCTTATTTATTTATTTATTATTTATTTACTTTGCTTATATACCGCTGTATCTCAAGCCCGAAGGCGACTCACAGCTTGCAATAACTTCTCCCAGCAACAAACAAGCAAAGGTTTTTCAGCTCAAACTGAGCCTCAAGCAAAGCATACAAACGCAATGCTTTAACACAGAGAACACAATACTCCAACACGGAGAATGCAAAACTCCAACACAGAGAATGCAAAACTCAAAGTACAAACACACAGTGACTTACTATATACATGAGATAACAATACACTCAATTATCCCATTGATTAATTGTGTCAGCTGTAACAGAAACAGCCCTGATCCTTTCCACAACTTAGGAAAAGTACGTTGCAAACCTTTAGTAGCAACCGATACTTCCCTCGGAACACAGGAATCTTCCCGTGTTGTACTGGCTCCTATAGAGATCTGTACTGCTTACCTTGCTGCCATGAGTAACAGATTCACCTCAATGCCACTTCAGTTCATTGGCTAATGTGATAAGTTTCTTTACAACTCTGGAGACCAAAATATGAATCTCCCATCAGAGAAATCCCAGATGACCTTGTCCACGTCTCAGGAAAAAGGAAAGATCCCCCCCAGTAACCAAATCTTGCCAAGAAAACCCCATGATAAGATCGCTTTGGGGCTGCTGTAAGCTGAAAACAACTTTAAAGCACATAACAACCCAATATGTGTAGTAATTACAATAGGAATAATAATAATACTAATAATACTAATACTGATAATACTAATACTAATAATAATAATAATAATAATAATAATAATAATAATAACTTTATTTTTATACCCCACCAGCCATCTCCCCTAGGAGACTTGGGGTGGCTTACAAGGGACATGCCCAAGATTACAATTAAAACACACATGTAAAACACTTTAACCAATTAAAACATCAGATAAAACAAATAACAACACAATTGAAAGCAATATAAAAACAATATGGCTGAAAGAAACATAGCTGAGGTACAGATTCAATGAGTACAATACATTTTAATAGGAGCCCAGAAAGTGCAACAATACAGTAAACTGGGCAGGAAATGCTGTTGAGGTAGAACGTATGCCAGTGTAAATTCTGGGCCGGTGTAAAGTGCGGAACTTTAAGTAGAGACAAGAAAGTTACTGGTGAGCTGCTTAGTCAAAAGCACACCGGAATATCCAGGTTTTTAGTTGACTCTGAAAGGAGGACAAGGTGGGAGCCTCCCTGATCTCCCTAGGGGGGGAGTTCCAGAGCCAGGGGGCCACCACTGAGAAGGCTCTCTCCCTCATCCCCATCAACTGTGCATGTGACTGCGGGGGGAGAGAGCAGGGCCTCCCCAGAAAATCTCAAGGTATGCACTGGTTCATAGGGGAAGATGCGATCGTGAAGATAAGCAGGTCCCGAACCATTTAGGGCTTTATAGGTGATGACCTGCATCTTGAATTGGGATGGGAAACTTATTGGAAGCCAGTGGAGCTGTTTAAACAGGAGGGTTGACCGCTCTCTGTTACCAGCTCCTGTGACTAGTCTGGCTGAGGATCTCTGGACCAACTGTAGTTTCCGGGCCATCTTCAAGGGCAACCCTACGTAGAGCGCATTGCAGTAATCCAACCTAGAGGTGACTAGGGCATGGGCCACTATGGATTTAAACACTCATATTATATACATAAACACTCATATTATATACATTTCTACTCAAGTATACATCCTACTGAGGGCCCTTCCACACAGCTATATAACCCAGAATATCAAGACAGAAAATCCCACAATAATGTAGAATGGTGGCTGAGTGCAAACTAATAGAGTTATATTTGTGGACTAGGCCTGACCTAAGATGACATTTCCAGCCTGCTCCTACTTAAGAACAAAAAACAGAATGCTAGGGGACAACAAAAAAAGATGTAAAGATGGATTTAAAGTTAACCTTCAAAAATGTGGTATAAACACCAAGAACTGGGAAGCCCTGGGACTCGAGCATTATAACTGGAGCTCAGGTGTTACCAACAGTGCTATGGATTTTGAAGAGGCCCAAATACAGGGTGAAAGGAAGGATCCACCAACCCGCCTCTCCCCTCTTAGCTACAGGGCTTGCCTTGGCTGCCAGCCGAAGCCAGCCTCATAGCTGCAAAGGGGAAAGGGTGCCAAGAGGAAGGCATGTCAAGCAAACCCTTGTTGTGACTGCCTTCCATCTGGGATAAATGTTTGTTGAGTGTATATGATAAGGCTATATTAGCCACAACTCATTTGAATTCAATTGATTTAAAGGGACTGCTCCAGTTAGGACTAATGTTCAATTTTCACATTATCCCCAAATGCATGTGAAATCAATGCTTTTCATACACTTTTAGACAAAAGCAAATTACAAATGCAATCAGTTATTTCTTCTTGATACAAAGAAGTCAGTTTGCAATGACTTCAAGAGTCCATTATTGATTATAAAACTGCGCTTTGAAATTATTATTTATTTATTTATTTATTTATTTATTTATTTATTTATTTATTTATAGCCTGCTTTATCTCCCCGGAGAGACTCGGAGCGGCTTACAACAAAATAAAACACAGTGGCAAACATTCAATGCCAAGAATAGTATATAACAAGTAAAAAATAAACACAATAAAATTTATAAAAATAGCAACTTAAATAAACATGAAATAGTACATTAAAATACTATCCTTAGTATTACCTCTTTCCCTGGTTCTCAGAACACCAACCAAGTACTGAGAAGAAGCACGCCTAAACTTTAAAGAGGAAAATCAGGCTTAGAAGATTGAGTCTTAACAAAATCAAAAGCTAGGCATATAACTGGTGTGCTTACATATATGTATTTAGTAATGAGTATAATGTGTGTGTGAGGGAAAGAGAGTGCAATCGAGAGAATGAGTTAGTGATGCAGATATGGAAATATACATACATACTCTGTGAAGTCATGCTGGTCACATGACCTTGGAGGTGTCTACGGACAACGCCGGCTCTTTGGAGATGAGCACTAACCCCCAGAGTAGGACATGACTGGACTTCATGTCAGGGGAAAACATTTACCTTTATTAGTATTTATTATTCATTCTTTCACACAGACATGTCAATAACATGTTCAAGTTGTTCATGTGACATGTAAATGGGACACAAGCATTTATCCCACAGAAGAGCAGGATGTGAATTAACTAGTGTAAGCTACTACTTGTAGAGTGACACATATATAATGCATGTGTTTGTGAATTAGGGATGCTGATAAGGTTAACAGTTTTGGGGGGGAGGTAATAGTTCTCATATATGTTTCCCTTTCTTCATGTGCCTGCACGCTGAGTTAGTAGCTATTCCTCTGTTCCCCCTGCAAATGTGATACTGGAATTCTATTTTCCAGCTGCATCGATTCCATAGAGTAAAGGAAAACTGATCCATGAAGTTGCTATTTGCATAAAACGCAGAAACATCTGTCGCCGGCTCCTTGTCAGTGAATGGAGGCATCAGGGGATCTTGCAGTTGTTCATCTACCCTTAATAATATGAGATTCTTATGCTACCACATTGGAGTCTAAAGGAGCACATTTGGGGGTGGCAGGGAGTAATACATTCAAAGAGGACTGAGTTAATAGGGCCTGTTGGTTCAACATTGCTACCTACCCTAACTAGCTTTTGTCCACAGATCAGTGAAAATGCTTCCTTCCTTAAAACCAGAGCAGTCACAAGAGCATTGCTGCTGCTGTGTGTCTTCAGTTCATTTCAGACATTTGATGCCCTTAACATGAACCTAACATACGGTTTTCCAGTAATATCTGTTCAGAAAGGTTTGCCATTTCCTTCTTCTGAGGCTGGGAGAGATTTGAGAGAGAGAGAAAGAGAGAGAACTCAAACTCCTAATAGAGAGAAAAGGAGTGTGGGGTAATAACAACACCAACTGGTTTCCATAAGTTGAATACTAGCTTCCTGAAGTCCTATTTCAACATTCAAATCACTACATCGTACTGACTCTGACAATATAAAAGTTGTGCTGTCTCCAGTACATAACAGGTTTCTTTTACACACACACATAAAAAAAGAACCGCCGACCATTAATTGATAACACCACATTGCTAAAGTGCTGTACTCTATCACATTGGACAAATGTCATTTACATTTCAAGCAAACTGTTAGGAAGAAGCCGTATACCTTTTAGAGGGTGAAATGATTGTGTTATTCATTTCTGATACTACACATCAGAGCTCTAAATGTCAGCTGAGATAAAACAGCATTGATGGTATTATAGTACACTTGATGAAACCTAAGAGACTTTTAAAAACATAAATACATTTGTACATGAACCCAGAAGTCTCATTTCTTGCACATAGTAACTTTCTCTTTGAAATACAATTTCCCTCAGAAAATAAAATAAAATAAATATTTTTTGTTATTTTCGTCTTGTTGCAAGAACGTTTTCAAAAACTGATCAGATTTCAAAAGTTTTTTGCAGTCCAAGATTTATCCTGCCAAAAAAAATTTTGTGCAAGAAACTGCATTTTTTTTTACAGTGAAAGGGTTGTTTTGTGCGAAATGGTTACATGTAAATTTGGTGTGAAATAGGTCTTGAATCACAAAAGATACTCATCAGTCCAGGATTCTTCTCATCAGGATTTCTCAATACTTTAAACACATTTTCAACCATTTTACACATATTTTCCCCATCCCAACAGTATCTTTCATGTTTATGTTTCTCCAAATATGCTTTTCAAAATATACATTTTTGATGATGTGATTTCATCAGTTACACCGGATTCTGCTTTTTGTAGATCTTCAAATATTATCCTTTTTTCCAAGTTGCTACAGTATGTGGGATTAATGGAAGGTCTCTGCTTAAATTCTCCTAATTCTTTGGCATGATCCAATGGACATTCAAATCCTCACTTAACTGTTACAAGTGAGTAGAAGGCCTCTCTGTTTTCAGGTGGTCTTCAATATCAATGCTACGGGTCTGGATAAAATTTATGAATTTAGCTGGGTTATTTTCAGTTCCCTGTAGAAGAAGAATTTTATTTTTCTACCCTGCCTTCATCTCCCCGAAGGGACTCGGGGCGGCTTACATGGGGCCAAGCCCAAGGCAACATACAATTAAAAACAGAACAATAACATATTAAAGTAGCATAAAAACAGCATAAACAATAATAAACAAGCATCAAAAAGCAACAGCAGACTCGTTTTTGGAGGGGGGGGAATATAGTCCATGTGTATTAGGTAAAAACAAAAATAAAGCAAATGAAACCTTCCCCCCCCCCCAAAAAAAAAACCATTTTAAAGAGCTATATAAATAATACAGATAGAATGATCCAGGTTAACATAAAGGACTGCTTTGCATAGTTACCAAATATTCAGAACATGGGGGTATTATAATTTGTTTCTGGATTACTGCTTCCAGAATCCTACCAATTAATATGTTGTTTATTAATCTTGGAAGTTGTCATTCAAAAAAGCAACTTCCCCAACTTCTGCAGACATGGCACAGTACAATTCCCATATCTGCAGGGCATAAATTCCTTGATTTCGCATGGATACACAAAACATAAAGCAAACCCTACTGAAATGAATAACGTCTGATCTAAGAATACCATAGAGTCAGGCGTGAAGATCTAGAACAGGGGTCCACAAACCTTTTAAACAGAGGGCCAGGTCACAGTCCCTCAAACTGTTGGAGGGCCGGATTATAATTTGGAAAAAAAAAAACCATGAATGAATTCCTATGCCCGCTGCACATATCTTATTTGTAGTGTAAAAAACACTTAAAAACAATACAATAATTAAAATGAGGAACAATGTTAACAAATATAAACTTATTAGTATTTCAATGGGAACTGTGGGCCTGATTTTGGCTGATGAGATAGGATTCTTGTTGTTGTTATTGTTGTGTGCTTTCAAGTCGTTTCAGACTTAGGTTGACCCTGAGCGAGGGCTGGGTAAATGACCTTGGAGGGCCGCATCCAGCCACCGGGCCTTAGTTTGAGGACCCCTGATCTAGAACATGTCTACAAAGGATATATTTTGTTGGACATGGATAAAGTGTAAATAACAGTTCCACAAATATGGAGTTAGTCCTGTCTCCTATGTGAATCTGCATTGCTTCAAGGGGTATCGGTAAGCTCTTCATGCACACTCAGAGTGCTCTGATATTTACTGAACCTTCCTCAGCTCCTGCCAAAAAGTCATAGGGAAGGGGGGAAATGGTACACACCAGCACTCTTTTCAGTGGAGTAAAAGCATATTAAGTCACAGCAAGCAACAGAGAGAGGTAGCTGAAGGATAAAAGGGTTAGCAGGATAGGAGTGCCAGGGAAAGAAAGTAGCTTAGTAAAGGAGTGCCGTGTATCTTCCCACCTCGGATATCAGGAAACCTCTTTCCATTTTTTTCCTATGACCTTAATGCAACCTATGCTAAAGCTATTTTTGCCATACCACTGCTGAGCATTTCCAGCCTGTATTTTGTACATTGTGGAATCTTTGACCATATAATGTAGCGATCATGCTTAGAAGGCCTGCTATTTATAAAGAGCTCCTCTGGCATTCATTCATCAGTAAGCAGTAAGCAGTTGGGATAGTCCTTTGTAATTTTTCTGTTTCAGAAATAATATAGGAGTTTACTAACAGGAAATTTGTGGCCAGGAACAGTAAACAGTCTCACGGTCTATCTGTTATTATGAGAGCCCAGAAAGCTGAATCAGGGTATTTACCATTTTATAAAATATACACACACACACAAAAGACAAACACGGAAACAAAAATGCAGTTTAGTTGATTAATAGAACCACTCTTTGAAGAGGAAATTATTTAAATGTGATTGACAAATATACACAAACACACAGGATTTCTGTTTTTTGAAATCAATAATTGCTGCTTGCTTTCACTCACTGCAGAATCATGCATCAAAATTTACAAAACAGCTCTGCTCCCATAAACCTCATGGGATGCCCTGGACTTACTCCATGGGTGACTGTGTTGAGGGTTACATAGCTTTAAAATCTTAAAATGTTATACCATAATCTAGCTAAAATTTAGCATTTTTATGTCACATAGATTTCACTGAGACTTTAAATGTCTTGCGACCTGAAAGCGACCCCCCCCCCCTTTTTTTTTTCTTTTTTTTCTTTTTTTGCTGGTTTATGCCTTTATTGTCTGGTCTCAGTTGTGAACTTTGTTCAAAACACCAGACCGATTTTAAAACATTATTCATTGTGCTAAAGTAGGAAGATTTTGGCATGCTTCCTTGGGCCTAMATACCCTAATGGTGCCAGATCCCATCTGATATTGGAAGTCAAACAGGGTCAGCTCTTATTAGTAGACCACCTAYAGATATCAGGTGCTGTTGACTAAATATCAGAGGAAGGAACTGGCAAAACCACCACTGAATTTACCTTGCCTAAGAAAATCCTATGAAATTCATGGAGTTGACATAAGTCAAGAGGCAATTTGAAGGCACACAAACACACAAATTGCTTCCTTCCCAGATTATCATCCCGGTTTGGATGATACTGTGTTAGCTTGCCAAGGGAGAGTAAAGCCAGTACAAATAAACTGGGTTTGACTTTTAAAAAATCACACTTGGCACTATTGACATCTTTGTGGCTTTTATTTTCCATTATGAGGTGAAAAGGTATGCAGCATGAAACTGTAAAACACAAGGCATTTCCTTGTCCAGTGGTATATTGATTCATAAATTAATAAATGGAACATGTAAAAACCTGCATTAGGTCTTACAAAGGGAGATTAAAAAGATTAAAAATATTACTGATATTTCTATTGTTGTAGCAATTTTTGTCGGGGCAAAGCCTTAGTTATAGGTTTCTCTTTTCCATTTCAAAGGAGAAGCATCTTAATAAACTATTTTCTGTGACCAGGAAAATAGTGAAAGACCAAATCTTTGTGTTCTTCAGAATTTTTTAATTTTTTTATTGTTTTATAGTATAAGTAGAAAACAAAACAGATGAACAAAAGGAAAAAATGAAAAAAAATATGCAAAATATTTACAAAAGAGTGAATATTTAGTGCCCATTAAACATATGAACAATCAGATTTGGTTGTACAATTATTTATACCTTAACATTTCATAACCCTCTATCCCCCCAACCGTGAACCCCACCCCCTTCTTCAAAATTTTACTGAAAGCTCTTTTTAAATACTCCCCACCCACCCACCCCAACAAATGGATAAAATTATTCCTCAAATTGCATTAGAGAAGAATCTGAATTCATCTTTATGCTTTCTCATGACATCTTCATCCTCATACTTAGGAAGGGGAAAAGATTGGATGAGTCATGATTCACCATTACTTAAGTACTTCTCACTTCCCCTTTTATCGAGGGAATTTCACAAAATATGCCTGCAAGATTTTAGAATCAACACCACAAAAATGCCACTTTAGAATGTGGAATCATCTGTTGTTGTTAATTACTTTTAGGTCACGGTCCCATTAATGAAGCTCCATCTACACTGCCATTTAATGTGCTGCAGGGGGTGCATTATCCTGGGGCACCCAAACGATGCACTAGGTAAATGCAGTTTAAAACAGAATTATCCTGGAAATCCAAGTTTACTCCAAGTTAAAATAATACCCGGAAAAACGCTGAATTCCAGGAAGGCATGCATCATTCCAGGTATCGGCCCTGTGGGGACTGCTTCTTAGGATCACCATGTGCAAGCTCAGGGAACAGTCCCCACGGCCATCCCCTTTCCATTAACTCTGGTTACCCACGGAGGAGGAATGACAGTGCACCTTCCCCTCATTTCACCACAAAACATACCATACAAGCCTCAGTACAAAGGTATGGGGCTGCTCCAGAGCTCCTGGTACATCAAAATGACATCAAGAGCTTTGGAGGGCGAATTCCACCCTCCCTTCTCCAAAGCTCCATAGCATCATAAGTGGGTATCTGGACAACCCTCGCGTGGCTGCAAAATACAGGTGTGATTGGTTAAAGGGTCAATTCCATTCACATTTTGAGCAGTGTAGAAGGGTCCTTGGAGACCTCCAAATCAGCCTGTCATCAACAGACCATGTCTTATAGGCTCAGGTCTATGGCTTATCTCATTGACTCTGTCCATCCGGAATGTGGTTTTCCTTTTTTCTACTCCTTTCTACCTTACCAAGCTTTAGTGTTCTTTTTAGTGTGCCACCCTCTTTCATAATGTAAGTAAAGTACAACAGTCTTAGTTTGATCATCTTTGTCCCTACGGAGAGTTCAGGCTTGATTTGCCCCACAATTCATTAATTTGTCTTTTTAGCAATCCAGGGTATCCATAGAATTGTTTTCCGGCAGCACATCTCAAATGTGCTTATTTTCTTCTAATCAGCTTTCTCCACTGTCATGTTTTCACAGTTTTCACAGTTTACACTTTTGAAGGTTGTCTTGTTCCTTTATAGCTCTCCTAGTTTTCTTCTGACTTCATTCTGATTCATGGCTGAGCCAAGGTAATAATAAACTTTTAATAATAAACTTTACTTATTTTCCACCCTCTCTCCCTAACTCAGGGGTATATAAATTTTGAATTATTTCAATGTACTGCTTTATATATAAAAAAGAGAGAACTAACGATTCTAAAGCCAGTATGGCCAAAGAGATTCTGGTTGTCACAGTCCAAATAAATTAATTCTGAATATAAACTGATTGCATATATTTTACTTCAGAGCTAACTTTCAGTTAACTTATTATCATCGCACTGGTTCTCACAGATTATGTATAAATGTGGATCTGTATTCATGTTTACAGATTTATTCTGAACACAAGCATTTAAAATAATAGTGTCTCCTCTCATTATACTCTATCCCGGACAAATGCATGTATATTCTTCTCGGGATACATTTCTGACATTGCATTGATACACTCAATGTAATGCTTCATAAAAGGAGAATGGCACACATTTGTTGCTACAGGACACAAGCATTCAGTGCTCCTGTTACATTCCAAAGCTGTAGCCGTGTTAGTCTGGATGACAAAATTAATCGCTTTGTGCCACCGCTGAGACCAGCCAGCAAGGTGTGCCAGAAAACACCATGGGACTTGCTTACAAGTAAACCTACACAGAAATAGGTTATAACAAATCTCTGGTACAGGTTTTCATGGACAAGAACTCGCTTTGTCAATGCAACAACTTTGGGCATTTTTCCAGGGTAACTACTTAAACTATAGATGTTGTCGTCCTCTGCTTTTACAAGGGTGCCATCTTCTGGTTTTCTGAAAATTAACCCTAATTCTAAGGGTAATGTTTACATTAGGGAAAATAAAAGTAGAAGCACAACTCTTTTCACTGCAGAACACAGTTGTTATTTAAGGCTCTTGCAGAGTAAAAAAATATTACTTTTAGAGATACAGTTCCTATAATCTCCCAGCCTAAATGTTAACTGACAGTGTTAGTTGTGATATTCTAGGGGCTATAATCCCCAAAATGTAACTTTTCCACACTCTGGCCACATGCCCTTATCAGGACATTTGTTGTCATCCAATCAAATCATATCCCTATACCAATTATATTTCCTTTTTGTGCGTGGTGTGTCCTAAAGTAGAGAGATGAGTGTGTAATAATTTGAACATTGGACTAGGACTTTGGAGACCAGGATTTGAATTCACACAACCAATGGAAATTCATTGCAGGAGACCAGGGATGAATCTCTGTTCAGTCTGAAGATCCAGTAGTTGATCTTGGGTGTTTCACACTCTCTCAGCCTCAAAGGAGATCAATGGCAAACCCTCTCGGAACAAATCTAACCAAGATCACTAAATGGTGGGGTCACCTTAGAGTAGCCATGGTGGGAAATGACTTATCAAAGGGCATTTGGGGTTGGCTCCATGAACAGCTATCTGCTACCTGGAAGACTTTAGTCCTCCAGACAGCAGTGCTTTCCCTAATGCAGTGGTTCCCACATTTTGGTCCTTTAGATGTTTTGGACTTCAATTCCTAGAAGTCCCAGCCAGCTTCACGAAGACAGAGCTTCAAAACATGATGCAAACTCTGAGTTGTCAGCATGGCATAGTGGTTTGAACATCTATGACTCCAAAGATCAGGTTGTGATTCCCACTTATGATATTCCGCTGGGTGATGCTGGGCAAGTAACCCTTAGCCTCAGAAAATTCAATGATAGGGCCTCCTAAATGTCACCGTAAGTCAGAAATAACTTGTTGAAGACAAGTAACAAGACAGGTACAGGAATGCTACGCTTATAGTCCCACTCACTTTCAGTAGTGTTCATCCAAGGTTACTCCAACCTATGCTCTGTTTTGCTTCTGCATCAAACAGTTACTTTTTAAAACTGTGCAAGAAAATTCAAGGTCCACGAATTTTGAGCTTAAATTTTGCTGAGAACTACAGTGGAACAATATTCAGGAATAAGGTGTGAAGGCGATCTAGCTGCAACATCTGTCACCCCATTGATCACCAGGATTGAAAATATTTAGGAACTATAAAAGCTTTGCATGTGAGTTTTAGTTTTCACATAAAACTGGAAAGTGAGTATCAGGTCTACATATCAGAACTCAAAGTGTTTGAGACCCTAAAGCATTTGTAACAGAAGGTAGCATGTAGAGCTTTCATTATACAGTCTTAAAAATATACCATCTTCCCCTGAACAGAGATAATATTGTCTGGTTTGGAAAATTGGGAAGACTTGGCTTGGTTAATACTTGGATGGAAGATCACTAGAAGGAAAAAAAAAGCATGGCTTTCAGGTAGGCTCAGAAAACGGGGATCTTTTCCTGCCAGAGCCAGCAACATTGGATTGGGTAATCCAATGGTATATTACTCTATATGAAGCAGCCACCTCTGTTTATCTGTTCCACGACTCAATACTATCTCCAGATGATGTGCCCTGTTGGCTGCATGAGTTAGGCTGGCTCTTTATTTATTTATTTACTATATTTCTATCCCACTCTATCTCACCCCGAAGGGGACTCAGAGCGGCTAGGTTTGGCAATTTCAATGCCACATTGCAAATATTTATTTATTTATTTACACAATTTCTACCCCGCCCTTCTCACCCCTGAGGGGGGACTCAGGGTGGCTAACATGGGCAATAATTAAATGCCATAATATCAATACAACAATGTAAAATCAAATACATAGCAAATTAAAACAGTAACATTAATTAAAATCACATACTCATATAATAACATAGTCGCCTAATCACCAAGAAGTGCAATGATTGGTAATGACTATAGGAATGGAACAACGGAAATTGATACTGGATTGTGATTTGGACGATGAGACGACGCTGAATGGTTTTCGCAGTAATGATGATGTTTTTGTATAATGCCGGATGGTGAATTGTTTTTTATATTGTGTCTTGAATTTTGTTCTCCTATGTTGTACACCGCTGTGAGTCGCCCCCGGGCTGAGAACAGCGGTATATAAGCAAAGTAAATAAATAAATAAACATAGCCATTTCCAATTGTCGTAACAATCCATGGTCCTGGTTGAGCATCTAAAGTGCTGCTGTGCCCACTAGCCGAAGGCCTGGCTCCAAAACCACAACTTTAGTTTTTTTCCTAAAAGTAAGGAGGAAGGACGCCAATCTGATCTTGCTGGGGAGCAAATTCCACAAGCGGGGGGCCACCACTGAGAAGGCCCTGTTCCTCGTCCCCACCAGACGCGTTTGTGACGCTGGTGGGACCGAGAGCAGGGCCTCCCAGTAGATCTTAAATTATGAGGTGGAATGTAGAGTGAGATACGTTCGGATAAGTAAGCTGGGCTTTTTGCTACCTGAGATGAATCAATCCCATCCTGTCAATAAAAGCCAATCCGCCCACAAGTTTAACCTTTCCCTGACACGCATAGTGCTAGAACATTGAATTTCTTTGCTCATGAAGGCAGCAGGCTAGGATCCACATCTCACCATTCACTCATTCAACATCTATTGCTGCCTCCAGCCTCTGCTGCCTAAGATAGACTTGATTAGTAGGTAGATGAAAGACCACTAATAAATAGGACACTGTAGGCTCTATTACAGAAGAAGAAACTGGGGAAAAAAACACCTGTTTTCCTTGACTAAGAAAACTTTAGGAAATTAATAAAGTCGCCCTATGTCAATAAACAACCTGAAGGTGCAGACACTACATATGTTTGCCATTCTACATCCAGCCCAGCCCACCTCCCCCAGTTCTCTTGGTTTGTCTGTCTGTTTATCAGATCCTATCTGTCGTCTACCTAACTAGCTATCATTTCCAGTAGAGATTTGGTGAACTCTAGTGGTGGTGGGTAGACATTACATTTTCTAGTCATTCATCCACTGTCAGAATTCTATTCCTGAAGTTTTTCTCATCTTTGTAAAATCTCAAATAACAAATACTGCAAACCTCAAATATTACAAATCGGTATATTTTTCTACACTTTTTGTTATCAAGTTCATTTTCAGCATCAGTCTGAAAATGCGCCTTATATTGGATGGCTATAAGAATACAGTCTCATTGCCTCTGTAAGCAGGAATTCCAGGAAACTTAACCCATCAAGGGCTCATCCAGAGGCCCCCCACACAGGGATGTCATTCAGTGGTGCTTGCCTCTTCTGGAGCAGAATTAGGGAAGCTGCAGACTGAACATATGTGTACCCATAACAGAAAAAAAACCATAAGTCAGAAATAACTGCAAGGTACAACTAATTTATTATTTTTATAACTTTGTGTCAAACTTCAAGGGACCTAAATGGCATTACAAAATAACTAATAAGGTCCTTAGTTACTATATATATATATATATATATACACACACACACACACACATTTCATAGATACATAAGGAATTTTGATTATTCCAATCCTTTGAAATCTTGAGCTGAAGGTCTGAATTATTCCAAACATTATCCCTGAAAATAAAAAGGAAGAGACACAGAAAATTTAAGTTACTGCTTGTCAACTGTACAAGATAGATACATGACTCCAGACACTTTGGAGAAATGATTCACCATGTGAAATCCCATTTGGGTCTATCTTACTTATCCAATTGGTATCTATGACTCTATCAGTGAAACCACGTAACATGCTTTCCTGCTCTGTTAATGTGTCAGAATTAGTTGATGCAATCGATGGCAAAGGCATCCCTTGTTTCTTCCTTTCCAACACATAGCCATTGATTAGAAATGAACTATGATTTGCTTTTAATCTCCTGAAGTTGGATTGTTCAGATAATAAAACATATTATCTGGGTCCTGGTTGAAAGCTTGGACTGCAGGATAAAGATATTATATATGTAGGCCCAAATGTAATCACTCGTCCCAATTTGAGGAAGGCCTATTAAACCAATAGGACATTCTCAAGTGCTGATTCACCATTTGGTCTTACCCTAAAGGGACTCCTATTTTTGCAAGATTTGGTGAAACAATCTACCCCGAAATAATGCAACAAAATAAATAAAGTATACCTTTTGAAAATGCATTTGCAAACAGCACATTTCTCATTTTATTTACTTCATTTGCTTTTAGCATTTTCTCTGGAAGATGTAATAGAGACCTGACTTGATTTGTTGCAGATTCCTTAGATAGTTCAGGCATCTCTTTGGTGAAGTCTGCTACTTCACTTACACAAAAGCTATCTTGCTTTCCTCCATCATTTTCTGAAGTATAAGTTGCACTTATATGCTGTCTAATAGATCTGAAAAAAATATTATGAAAGGAAAAGCATTATCAAGGATAAATAAGGGTTGACATTAAGCATTAGTTACAGCTTTGCAAAGTAGAGTCACAGATCCAGAACTGCTTTGCATGTGAATGTCACTCCTATCCACCTGAAGAGCCAGCAACTGGATCAGGCAAAGGATATCTTTTCAGCTTCCAAACGGGACACAGTGAGGATGGTGTTTCCATCCCAATCCTGTTAGCAAGTGAAGCTGCAACAATCAGAAGAAGGAGACCTGTTGCAAGCCTGTTGTTACAGCTTCACTCCCAGGTGGGAGGGTAATGGATCAGTTCTGCTTCTTGCACCCTGAGCAGAAGAAGAACAGACTTACTGAACCTAATCCAGTTGCTGGCCCTTAAGATGGGCTGGGCATAGGTAAGATGGAAATGTAGATTGGTAAATATTCTTTAATTTTAAAATAAAAGATAAGTAGAAATGGGATATCATTGTAAGACTGGAAAGTGTCTAAAGCCTGAATACATTTTCTTAGCATCGCTTCAACTGTCATGGTTTGGTGCTATGGACCCTTGGCATTGGTAGCTTGGTCAGAAACCCACTTTTTGGCAGGAAAGGCTAAATATCTTTTTAAACTAGGACTTCCAGGATTCCCTAGCATTGAGCCATGGCAGTGAAGGTGGTGTTAAACTGCATTAATTCTGCAATGTGCACCCTAAGCCTTTCCTAGATAACTGGAAGATAAATGTCAAACCTAGTGGGAAGCGCACTAAATGTAATTCACACAATTAGAAAAAAATATATAGAAAAGCAGGTATACTAGCCCTAGATATATTTAAGGCATTTGATTGTGTTTCACACCTGGCACCTTTAAAAAATTCTAGAAAAAAATGGATTAGAAGAGATATTTATTTTTTTAATTTGTTTTTATTGAGAATAAAGGTTGCTCCTCAAGAATAGGAGCTTAAAAGAAAGAACCATTAAATGACTTATTATTTTCAATTGTTTTACATAAAAAGAGTGGGAACAATACATTTAGGAAAGTCAGAAAAAGGGAGGGATAGATGGGTAATGGGTATTTGCTGAATGGGTATTTGCTGAAATACAAGTAAATGATGACCTTACAAGAAAAATAAAACTGAGGTACAAGGCAGGGATGTCCCCTTTCACCTACCCTATTTGCAATAGTTATAGAAATGTTAGCAAATATGATAGGAGAGGGTATAAATATAAAAGGGATAGGGTGGGAAGATATAAGATATAAGACAGACTATTAACTTTTGAAAATCTGAAAAATATATTAGAGACGCACCTAAGAGAATTTGAGTAAATTACATGCCTTCAAGGGGGGGAGCACAGCGGTGAGGGATAGATAACATGCATAAGCAGAAAAATAACACTAATGCCAAAAGGTAAAGCATGGTAGGTATTTGCTGTAAAACAAAAAATGTATAACAAATGTATTGAATCATGATAAACTAATAAAAAATAAAAAACCAGAAGCTGGATCCCCACTAGCAAAATTATACCTCTCTAGTGAACAGTATACACTAAGTTTTTATAATCCAAATTCAATTTGGATTGATAAACATACATTTCTTTGGAAAGGGACTTGGGTAGTGTGATTAAGCACCACCAGGAACAGGCGGGTATAGATTATTATTGTTTGTTGCTAGTGTAGATCCAGAGTAAATTAGTTGAACTTGCTTTACTAGTAATAGCTAGGAATTTAAATAATACAGGGTTAGTCAAAATGAATAGGCCAATAAGAAAATTAATTTTAGACGAGTGTATGTTTACTGTAACCAAACCACAGCTACGTAGCGACAGATAAACTATCAAAGTTTTTTTTGAGCAACACACATGTACGTTAATGCCGCTAGGCGTCGCTAGGGGTCGCTGTTTTCAAAATGGCGGAATCAAGAAAAGAGAAGGCGTTTTGTGTGATGACATTTGCTAAAACAATGTCAGTAATTACGGTCCAGCGAGAATTTCAAGGGTTAGGGTTAGGGTTAGGGTTAGGGTTAGGGATAGGGTTAGGGTTAGGGTTAGGGTTAGGGTTAGGGTTAGGGATAGGGTAGGGTTAGGGTTAGGGTTAGGGATAGGGTTAGGGTTAGGGTTAGGGTTAGGGTTAGGGTTAGAGTTAGGACCTCAACGAACACCTTCCCAGACGTTGCTGCATTCGATGCCATTACGTCGGATGTGCTGCAACGGATGTGGAATGAACTGGACTATCGCTTGGACATCTGCCGTGTCACACGGGGCGCCCATATCGAACATCTCTGAAGGTGAGACAAAACTTTGATAGTTTATCTGTCGCTACGTAGCTGTAGTTTGGTTACAATAAACATACATTCGTCTAAAATTAATTTTCTTATTGGCCTATTCATTTTGACTAACCCTGTATTTCTCATTACTCCTTTCCTGGTAGTTTGCAAAATCCAAACAGACAAATTGGAAGTCTTCTGTGCAGAAAAAAAAAAAAACAGGTTGTGGCTGAAAACATATGTTTTGTGAAAAAAGAGGGGGGAGTCTAAAATACACACATCTTTTGTACAAACATGGCAGTTTTTGCATGTATAAATGGACACCCTTGCTTTGTACCGTGAACACATAGAACACAGTTAGCTAAGCAGATTTCCTGACTGGCAAGGGATGCCCTTCCCAACTCTTTCCATGCCCCAAGAGAGCAACCACTCACCTGATGCCTCTGTTCATTACAGTGTGTGGGGACAAACAGTGGCACTCTTCTATAAAATGTTCATCTGGGCAACCCATAGTTTTCTAGATTTGACTATGAAATTTTGGCAGTCCCAGGCAACTTCCTGATTTAGCCCATTGCCAACTGGAGGCAACAGGCCTGGATTTCCCAGCAAAGAATTTAGAGAGGGAAAGGAGGATAAGATACTTTGTAATGGACAGGGAGAAAATTCCAATGTAAATATGGAAAGATTCCTACCTGTAGAATGACATTTGGTCACTTTTTGGGTAATCCCAACAGACCCACAGCAGATAAACCTGTGCTTCTGGTTTGAATGCTTTGTTGGATTTCACCATTTTCCTCTCCAGAATTAGAAGGAGACAAACCAGGGTGGAAGGCTCAACAATTCAAAATTCGCTCATCAATTACAGTCCCGTTTTCCTATGCTCAAATAATGCAAAGATTAGGTAGAGGGAAGCTTGAGGGGGCAATTAAGATTTGCTATTTTTCATCCCAACCCTCTACAGTGATGATGCATCAATTGGGTAATCCCTTTACCTCTTATGCACCATCTTTTCGTCCACTGAAAGATTGAGTAGTGTCAGTCCAACATTCCTCCTTACCTCCTGTAAAAGATCTTCAGGTATCCTGAGGCCAGACAAGAATCCTACAAGAAAAGAGTAACTGTGTTAATGACTATGGACTACTCAAAAATCCTTAAAGCATCACCTTGTAGAGCTCATTTCAAGCTATCCAAACCTGGAGTCGATTAAGTGTCCCTCTGATGAGGAAGCCAATAGCCCTGTGTGTGTGTGCGTGTGTGTAAACAGCTAAAAAAAGAGCAAGAACATACACTGGACCTTTGGTATCCTCTGGGGTTTGGTTCCAGCACCCCCTGTAAAATCCAAAATTCATGACTGGTTGACCAGGAAAAATGAGCACCAGGTGATTGTGTCAACCACTTATAGGAATAATGGGAAAAATCATAAGCCGGCGGGGCCCTCCTCCTCTGATTGGACCCCTCTGCCAGAGGCAGCCCTAGGTAATTTTCAACGGTAAGCAAACAGTATTTTGGCACAACCCCCTCCCCAACCAATCATTGATATATATTTTCTGTTCCTCGTGGGAGTTCTGTGTGCCATATTTGGTTCAATTCCATCATTGGTGGAGTTCAGAATGTTCTTTGATTGTAGGTGAACTATACATCCCAATAACTACAACTCGCATATGTCAAGGCCTATTTTCCCCCAAGAGCACCTCAAGAGCGCCCATGGGCTAAATCAACTATACTGCAAATGCTTAGACTGGATCTTTGAGGAACTCACACAAGGAGATACCCACAATGAATTGTGTCAGAAGAATCAGCTCCATCCCGAAAGACCTCTGGTATTTTTCTGGCAAAATCCAAGTGGGTTATGAAAAGAAAATATTTTTTAGTCACTGTTCATGGAAATTACTTTTGAAAGAGGTGAATGTTCATAGAGTCCACAATGTGAGAACATGGCTGTTTATCCCTGCATCTTTGGCATACAAAAACTCTTTGATCTGAGTTTAGAAACAAAGTAAGAATCAGCCAATAACATTCTCTGTTAGCAAGGAACCCAAAGCCAGGTTTCTCAAACATCCTTCTCTGGCAGTGGTTCTCAACCTGTGAGTCCCCAGGTATTTTGGCCAACAACTCCCAGAAATCCCAGCCAGTTTACTAGCTGTTAGGATTTCTGGGAGTTGAAGGCCAAAACAGGTTGAGAACCACTGTTCTATAGCAACTGGAAGCATTATATTACCCACCTTTTTCTGCTACCTGAGAATCTTCCTGCTATGCATTGCCAGGCAATCCTGCTAACACTCACAGGAGGCTTAGAAACAGAAGTCTAAAGATATATTTGAAATAAAGAGGCTTACCATGACAGTACCCAACAGCTACAAACTTAAGGGTTATACAAAAAAAGCAGCTGTGTTGAGGCACACTATCAAACCAATTGAGAGAGTTGCCATCTGAACCAAGGACAGATCTTTTCTTAAGCCAATGAGTCTTGGTTGCTCATTCAAGGCTAAGCCACTACAAAATACTTGGCATTACTTACTTACTTACGCGATCCCTCATTGGATAGTCTTCCAAGATGGGTGTACTGGTGGTAGGTCCATAGGTGACTGTGGAGACCTATTCTTGATCTGCATCTTCTCCCGCAGTGAGGGGATTGGTTTCCAGGTGGAAGGCGGTCTCGTCAGGGTTGGCTTGACATGCCTTCCTCTTGGCACGTTTCTCTCTTTCACCCTCCATTCATGCCTCTTCAAATTCTGCAGCACTGCTGGTCACAGCTGACCTCCAGCTGGAGCGCTCAAGGGCCAGGGCTTCCCAGTTCTCAGTGTCTATGCCAGAGTTTTTAAGGTTGGCTTTGAGCCCAACTTTAAATCTCTTTTCCTGCCCACCAACATTCCGTTTTCCGTTCTTGAGTTCGGAGTAGAGCAACTGCTTTGGGAGACGGTGGTCGGGCATCCGGACAACGTGGCCGGTCCAGCGGAGTTGATGGCGGAGGACCATCGCTTCAGTGCTGGTGGTCTTTGCTTCTTCCAGCACGCTGATGTTTGTCTGCCTGTCTTCCCAAGAGATTTGCAGGATTTTCCGGAGGCAGCGCTGATGGAATCGTTCCAGGAGTTGCATGTGACGTCTGTAGACTGTCCACATCTCACAGGCGTATAGCAGGGTTGGGAGGACAATAGCTTTATAAACAAGCACCTTGGTATCCCTACGGATGTCTCGGTCCTCAAACACTCTATGCTTCATTCGGAAAAATGCTGCACTCACAGGACTCAGGTGGTGTTGTATTTCAGTGGCATTATCTGGGCTGGGGATGTCCAATCCTCTCAAGCATTTACCCACACAGCTATGAAGATGGCAGATAAGCTCAGAGGCAGTTCTAATGGGGTGAGTGGGTTATCGGTGATGTTATCATCCAGCTAACCAAACCACACTTCACTATCACACAATGGGGCCTCACTAGACAACATAATTCTGAGAGTTCCACCAAACCCTAGTTTAGTGTTAAGCATCTACTGTTGAGAATAATATGTTTCTGACACTGCTTGGGCCAGGATTTTCTTGTGCTTCCTCTCAAAGTTGTTCTCAGGAATCTAGATATCACTCCTGCTGAGGAGTGTGAAGTGTGAATTGTAGAAGAAATGTTTAAGAGTGGGTTAAAGAGGGGAGGAGAGAGTGAAAAGGAGTGAATTTGAAAGAGATAATATTGCCAGACACTGGGGAAAGATGTGTACAAGAGGTGAAGAAAGAGATCAAAATGATTTGAAAGAGATGGGAAAAGGAGAACAGCAGGAGAATTGTTTTGAAAAGAATCAGGATTGCTTTGTAACACAGAAACAGAGGTGCCGAATTAAAGGATAGAGATGGGAGGGAAAAGGCTTGGTTTGCATCACTGCATGTTTACTTTAATCTGACTCTACTTCACTATAAAACTCATGGTACAGAGCAGTCAAATGTGGCACTTTCTTGACTTTTTTCTGCAGATTAAACTATTGTATTTTAGATGTTCTTGTTTCAGGTGTCTAATTAAAATAGATACTAGAGATTTAGGCTCTGAGCCTTCACACCACCATTGTTAATTTCTTGGAAAAGGCTTTCAGGGATATTGCATATCTAAAACTAGGAACTGGGGCTACAAAGTGGAATCCACGACATGCAAGTGTGGAGAAGAGCAAACCACAGATCACTTGCTCCAATGCAACCTGAGCCCTGCTACATGCACAATGGAGGACATTCTTATAGAAGCACTCCAAGTGGCCAGATACTGGTCAAAGGACATTTAATCAAATACCAAGCCTGCAAACTTTGTGTTTTGTCTGTTTGTTTGTTTTCTTCTGTTAGAAATGTAATATAATTGCCTGGTTGCCCCTGACACACTAAATAAAATAATAAATCAGCACGTGAGCATCTATACAACACATGCAGTTTAATCTGGGGAAATTCAATTCAATTTAATCCGGGGAAAGCCATTTAATGCAGGCGAAACCCTCAGGAGGTAATGTTTCTGGCACATGGCCATACAGCCTGAAAAACTCACAACAATCCAATGTTGTTGTTGTGCTGTTGTAATAATATATAAACCCATTGTCCTAATTCCAACAGACCTCACTACCTCTGAGGATGCTTGCCATAGATGCAGGCGAAACGTCAGGAGAAATGCCTCTAGAACATGGCCATATAGCCCGAAACAACCCACAAGAACGGAGTGCTACAGTACATTTTAAATCATTACTGATATGTTTGGCACTCTTTTTGCATTTTAGTTATTTAACTTTTTGGGGCACATGTGTCTCTATGTGTAATTATATTTTATTTAAATACTAGCATTTTTTTATATGAGTTTACTGATGTTATTTTGTATTGCTTTTACTTGTGTGTTTTTGTTAAATATGGCACTGAATGTTTGCCTTTTTGTAAGTAAACCGCTCTGAGTCCCCTCGGGGACAGAGGGTAGTCTATAAAGTATTATTATTATATTATTGTACTGCAGATCTTATTATTGATCTTACCATGCCACTAGGAATGGGCAGCAGGAACTCTGCAACATCCTCATTTTCTTGGGTGGTGGTAGGATGAACCAACTTCAGAATGGCTGGGCTCTGGTGCCAAAGTTCACCCCCAAAGCAGTTAACAAAACCTGTCAGGCCACAATGCAGCATGAAACTGGTGTTTTTCATAGAATCATAGAGTTGGAAGAGACCTCGTGGGCCATCCAGTCCAACCTCCTGCCAAGAAGCAGGAAAATTGCATTCAAAGTACCCCTGACAGATGGCCATCCACCCTCTGTTTAAAAGCCTCCAAAGAAGGAGCCTCCACCACACTCCGGGGCAGAGAGTTCCACTGTTGAACAGCTCTCACAATTAGGAAGTTCTTCCTAATGTTCAGGTGGAATCTCCTTTCCTGTAGTTTGAAGCCATTGTTCCGCATCCTAGTCTCCAGGACAGCAAAAAACAAGCTTGCTCCCTCCTCCCTATGACTTCCCCTCACATATTTATACCATATATTGGAGTATAAGCCAAGTTTTTCAGCCTCCTTTTTAGGCTGAAAAAGCCCCCCTCGGCTTATACTGGGTGAGGGTCCTGGTGCCTTCCCATCCAGACCCTCACCTCTCCACACAGCAACCCAGCTCTCCATCCTCTCATCTGCCCTCACAGTACAAGTGTCTTTCTCTTCTCCTCCCTCGCCCGTGCACACCTTTCTCTCCTTCTCCCTTGCCCAGTGCATGCCTTTCCCTCCTTCTCCCTCACCCCACGCACACCTTTCTCTTCTCCTGCGCCCCATTCTCCCTTGACCTGCACACACCTTTCTCTCTTCCTCCTTCGCCATGCATTCTCCATTCTCTCCTCCTTTATTAGCAGAGCAACCCAACTGGTTTGCTGTGCCAAGAGAGGAAGGGAGGGGACGCACTTTCCTCTACCTAGTCCTTCCCACTTCCTACCTTCCCACTCCAGTCTTCCCCCACTTTTCCAGCCTCCCCTTTCCCACTCCAGTCTTCCCTTTTTCTAGTTTCCCCCTTCCTACCCCAGTCTTTCCCAGCCCTTCTCTCCCACTTTTCCAGATCCCATTGCATCCCAGCCTTTCCCAGGTTCCAGCCTCTCTTTCCCATTTAAGTCTTGCCCCTTTTCCCAATGCAATATCCCACTTTCCCAGCCCCTCTTTCTCACCCGTCTTTTCCACTTTCCGAACCCCCTTTCCCACCTCAATCTTTCTTACTTCTCCACTTTCTCCCTTCCCACTCCACTCTTTACACCTTTCCAGCCCCCCTTTTGTACCCCAGTCTTGCTCAATTTGCAATCTTCCTTTCCCCATTCCAATCTTTTCCAATTGCCCCTCTTTCCCACCCCAATTTCCCCAGCTTTTCCCCGTCCTCCCTTCACACTCTAGACTGAGGTCTTTCCCACTTTTCCAGTCCCACTTTCCAAGTTTCCAGCCCCCCTTCACACCTCAGTCATTCCCCTTCTCCATTTGCCCCCTTCCTACCCGTCTGTCCTACTTTTCCAGCTACCCTTTTTTCCACCTCATGTCCCACTTTTTCAAACACCCCTTCCCATTCCAACTTTTCCCTGTTTCCAGTACTTCTTTCTCACATCCTTCCCAAGCCAGTCTTTCCCACTTTTCCTTATTCATATAGACACAGTATTTTCCTCAAAATGCATACCATAATTAAAATAAACTATGGTGATTCTTGGATTGTTGTTGCTGTTGTTATTACATTTATTATTTTACCCTATTGTTATTACATTTATTATTTTACCCTATTGTTATTACATTTATTATTTTACTCTGTTATTACATTTAATATTTTACTCTATTATTATTACATTTATTATTTTACTCTATCATTATTGTTATTATTACATTTATTATTTTACTCTATTATTGTTATTACATTTATTAGTTTACTATATTGATTATTATTGGAAGGATACATAAGCACATTTATATTGAAGAAGGTTAAAATAATGATTTAATCAGAGCTGGACAGTTTTATCTTAAATTGCAGTTTTATGTAAATATTCAAAAATATTTAACCTACTATGCCTCAATTAATGTAATTTTATTGGTATCTATTTTTATTTTAACTTTCAAAATTTACCAGTAGCTTCTGCATTTCCCACCTTTGGCTTATACTCAAGTAAATAATTTTTCCCAATTTTTTGTAGTAAAATTGGGTGTCTCAGGTTATATTTGTGTCAGTTTATACTTGAGTATAGACAATACCTAGCCATCATGTCCCCTCTCTGCCCAGACCCTTTTTTCCTCGCCATCCAGACCCTCTTCCCCTTGCCTCTTCGCTTCCAAAGCCCTATTTCCCTCCCATCACTCAGCAGGAACTTTTATTATTGTTCTGTCCCCTAAGTTAACTTTCAGGTATCAAACTCTCTATGGGAACAGTTAGAAACTCACACCAGTTAAAAAGGTGTAACAATAAACAAAATAATAATTTCACTGTAAGAAAAATCAGTACCCTAACTCCTTCCAGGCTCTGACTGATAAACCAAAAAAATAAGGAACAGATGGGATCTCAGAACTTAACTGATTGTCTCTTAATTATTTTTGCATTTCCTTGTTAACCTTTGACTTCTTAAACTGAATTTCCTAAACTTTAAACTGGAGTCTCCTAAACCTTAAACATGTTGTAGCTTATGGACTCCTGACACCCTTTGATAACTAAAATGGCTGCAAGGAGACGCTGAGGAGAACGAGAAGACTGCCTTTGGTTTCTTTAAGAGGCATCTTCTCCTCTCTGATTTTGAAAAGGAAATCCTGTTGGAAGATCATTTCTCTCTTTTGCCATCTTCACTATAAAATTCACCAGGTTTCAATATGGTGGACATTTTTGTTGGTGACTCCTGTAGGCAAAAACTTCTTTAGTTTGTGACTATTTTAGTGGGAAGGGACACTTGTTGATGACCTCTCTCTGAGTGAAATGTTGATCTAGGCACGTAAGTCCTGGCAACTGGTTTTGTGTTCGCTGATAAATCAATTCCACAGGTAGGTCTGTAAGATCCCACAATTTCTCAGATTACTTCATTTTAAGTATGAGGAATATTTTGAGTCCCTGTAAGAGTGAAGTTTCCATATCTGCAGATGTTCCAAATCAATCATCTAATCCAAGCCACACTCGGTCTAAGGCCATATGATGATTTTTTATGTCCTGCATAGATCCTCTTTATTTGTATAGAAGAAGCCAGGCCTGGCCAGGCTCTCTTAAAGTTAGCTCTTCTTCTACAGAGAATCTTCACTCCTTAAGGGCTCTATGTAATGCAATTTTCCATAACAGATAATCTTCTGCCTTGTCAGAAAAAATTCTGTATTCCTCTGTTAGCTTGGTCTCTCCTAGGGTTTCTGGAGAAAGTGGTATTCAGGATATCAAACTGAGCTGAAGGATACTGTGGAGTTGCTGACACTACCTCCAGTTCCCATCTAGGAGCTGCAGGGTTGCGACTGCATGGTGCATCTGGCGTAGTGTAGGTTGACTGTGCACACTGTGTGTATTGGCTGGCCAATCTTGCTTCACAGTGACTTGTAGCAAACTGTTCAGTGGGATTGCCTCTTGGCTTGCCACTTCTGGTGGTTGTTGCCTTTTGGGCATATGAGCCACTGATGTTGCTGGTTCTGCAATTGAAAGTGGTTTTGCAGTTCTAACTTCATCTATTTCAGCAACCAAGGCGGGAACATTGGTTGTTTGCAAGTTTAAATAAGAAGTCACATTTGCTATGAGGTTTTCAAGTCCTTGTCCAAAACCTGTTCCAAAATCTTACTAACAATTCTTCTGCCTTTGTCTTTTGTACAGTATTGACAAGGCAGCTTCTATTTTGGCTTGGAGGGCCTGTTCTGCAGCAGCAACTGTGACCGCTTCTGCTTGTTTTGCAGCCATTGCTGCATCTGTTTTGGCTTGTTCTTTGTTGATTTCTTGTTTTTTTCTTTTAGAAATCTATTTGTTTAACTTTCAGAAGCTTCATTTCAATATCTACTCTTTGGGAACGGTAGGAAGTAGTGCTGATTTCATAGAATCATAGAATAATGGAGTTAGAAGAGACCACATAGGCCATCTAGTCCAACCCCCTTCCATACAGGAAAAGCACAATCAAAGTACCCCTGACAGATGGCCATCCAGCCTCCATTTAAAAGTTTCCAAGAAAGGAGTTTCCACCACACTCCGAGACAGAGAGTTCTGCTGTTGAACAGCTTGTAGGATAAGGAACTTCTTCCTAATGTTCAGGCGGAATTTCCTTTCCCTTCATTTGCATCCATTGCTCCTAGTCCCAGTTTCAAGGGCGGCAGAAAACAAGTCTGTTCCCTCTTCCTTATGACACCCTTTCACATATTTATACATGGCTATCATGTCTCCTCTCCTCTCTTTTACAGGCTAGACATATCCAGTTCGTTAAGACACTTCTCATAGGGATTCATGGTCTCCAGAACCTTTGATCATTTTAGTCACCTTCCTCTAGACAACTTCCAGCTTGTCAGTATCTCTTCTGAACTGTGGTGCCCAAAACTGGACACAGTATTCCAGGTGAGGTCTAACCAAAGCAGAATAAAGGGGCAACATTACTTCCCTTGATCTAGCCACTATACTCCTTTTGATGCAGCCCAAAATCCTATTGGCGTTTTCAGCTTCTGCCTAACATTGTTGGCTCATGTTCAACTTGTTGTCCACAAAGACTCCAAGATCTTTCTCATATGGACTGTTGTTGGGCAAGCATCACCCATTTTGTGTCTTTGCATTTCACTTTTTTTTTCATTTTTCTGCCTAAGTGTAGTATTTTAAGTTTGTCCTTGTTGAAATTCATTTTGTTAGTTTTGGTCCAGCTCTCTAATATGTTAAGGTAATTTTGGATTCTGATCCTGTTCTCTGGAGTATTAACTATTCCTCCTAATTTGGTGTCATCTGCAAACTTGATAAGCATGCCCTCTAAACATCCAAGTCATTAATGAGGATGTTGAACAATACTGGGCCCAGAACTTCACTTCACTAGTCACTTCTTTCCAGGATGAGGAGGAACCATTGGCGAGCACCCTTTGGATTCGATCACTTAGCCATATATATATACACATCAACCTAATAGTAGTATTGCCTAGCCCACATTTGACTAGTTTGCTTGCAAGAAGGTCATGGGGACCTTCTCGAAGGCCTTACTGAAATTAAGATATGCTACATCCACTGCTTGAGCTTGCACTTCTAGTTCTGTATGAAACCAAGAGGATTTAATGCATTTAAATGTTTTTATGTTTTTATTATGTTGTTGGCATTGAATTGTTGCCTTGTGAACCACCTCGAGTCACCTGCGGGTTGAGATGGGTGGTATACAATGCAAATAAATAAATAAATAAATAATTGTTCTGACTACAGTTGCACAGCTTGACTTGCTTGACATAGCATCAACAGCTTTCCTTGGCACACAAGGTCACTGTCCTCTCCCTATACTTCTTGGGAGGGGTTAGGTTCTGCCACTACCTTGGTTTGCTTTTGCTGCGTAGATTAGGAAAGTGGTTTCTGAACTGTCTGCCATTTTAGCATTTTGTTGGATAAATCACACACGATGTCATCAAACTCATGTTCTCTTCTTGTTCATTCTTCTATCATCTTTGCCTTGGCACTTCAGGTTTCTGGTGTATTTATATGCTCTAACAGAGAAATCATATGGTTTAGCTGAGTTTCCCATCCGAAGTATTGCGGTTGCAATATTTCCTTGCTCTCTAGTGTTTCTTCCTGTTGTTGAAGGTGATATCCTGTTCAACTAGTGGCTAAAAGGTCTTGCAAAATTTTAGAGCATTTAGTCTTCAGTACCTTCACTTGATCTTGTAGAAAAGCTGCTATCTTTGCTGCAGGCTTGGCCCTGGCTCTCTCTCTCTCTCGAAAGGGAAGTAGCCATCTTTGAAAGAGTTCACTTTCTTCTGTGCTGCCTTTACAATACTGGGCTGAGTTACTCCAAGGAAAGGACTGAATATTCCTATCCCTGTTACTTTAGATCAGGGGTCCTCAAACTTTTTAAACAGAGGGCCAGGTCACAGTCCCTCAAACTGTTGGAGGGCCGGATTATAATTTGAAAAAAAAAACATGAATGAATTCCTATGCACACTGCACATATCATTTGTAGTGCAAAAACACTTAAAAACAATACAATAATTAAAATGCATAACAATTTAACAAATATAAACGTATTAGTATTTCAACGGGAAGTGTGGACCTGCTTTTGGCTGAGATAGGATTGTTGTTGTTGTTGTGTGCTTTCAAGTCATTTCAGACTTAGGTTGACCCTGAGCGAGGGTTGGGTAAATGACCTTGGAGGGCCGTATCCAGCCCCCGGGCCTTAGTTTGAGGATCCCTGCTTTAGATTAATAAGATCTTATTCTCCTGTTGCTGCTATGCCTATTATCAGCCTTTTGATTTACTTTGGGGTTCTGTCTTCAGTCGATCCACTCACTTTTGAAGATAATAGACAGTTATAATAGCTGAATCACACAGGCATCGAAAAGTAATGGTTCTGCAATCTTTAAGTAAGCTTAGAAAAATACTGTCCATTAGCACGAAAGATTCAAAGTGCTTTTCAAAGGGACTCAAAATGGCTGCTGCTGGTGCTGAACATTTGACAGTGTTTCACAAATGACTCAAAATGGCAGCTACAACTGGAGAGAAGTCCTTTTCTCATAAATGGCTTCCTTCTCTATGGCTTTGCTTTAACACACAAAGTCCTGGCTTTTATAAGCTGCTTGCCACCTTGCTTCCACCCAGTTAGAGGATTTTGCTGACAATATCTTGCTGAATGAGGCTAGGAAATACATCTTCTGCTGGCTGAAGATCAAAATATTCTTTCTTTGTTTTACTGCTGGAGCCTAGAAGAGTCTATTTTCCCCTGGTAGGGCCTGGAGGCTTTGATCTTTGACTGGTGGGGCCTAAAGGCATCCATATCCCACTGTTCCGTCCCTTGAGCTAACTTTTGGGCACCCAATTCTCAGTGGAACAGTTAGAAACTCACACTAAAAAGTTGTAACAATAAACAAAATAATAATTTAACTGTAAGAAAGATCAGTACCCTAACTCCTTTCAGGCTCTGACTCATAAACAATTTTTTTTAAGGAACTGCTGGGATCTCAGAGTTTAACTGATATTTTCTTGATTACTTTTGAGTTTCTATGTTAACTTTCGACTTCTTAAGCTGAATTTCCTAAGCTTTAAACAGAAGTTTCCTAAACTTTAAACTAGAGTTTCCCAAACATGGAACACGTTGCAGCCTGTAGACTCCTGGCACCCTTTGAGTAACTAAAATGGCTGCAAAGGAGCTGCTGAGGATAAGAGGACTGCAATCTCCGCTTTAGGAGTGGGGGGTTCTTAAAGGGATGGGGTCTAAGTAAGGTTCCCTCTCACAGAAAACTATACAGAAAATAACTAAACCCATTTTAACTAAGGGGACAACTGAGGCTTGAAAAAGAAAAGTCTCTCTGGGGGCATGACAATTGTGCTTTTCCTGCATGGCAAAAGAGAGCTGAACTGGATAGCCTCTGGAATTGCTCCTATTATTACTACTACTATTTACTACTACTATGACTATTGCTACAAAGACTGGATTGCCAACTGCCAGGGGTACTTTGTGCTTTTCCTGCATGGCAAAAGGGAGTTGAACTGGATGGCCCATGGAGTTTCTGCTATTACAAAAGCTGGGTGGCCATCTGTTGGGAGTGCTTTCATTGTGCTTTTCCTGCATGGCAGAAGAGAGTTGAACTGGATGGCCTCTGGGACTGCTCCTATTACTACTACTACTTACTACTACTATGACTATTGCTACAAAGACCGGATTGCCAAACACAAACTGCCAGGGGCACTTTGTGCTTTTCCTGCATGGCAAAAGGGAGTTGAACTGGATGGCCTCTGGGGTTTCTGCTATTATTATTATTATTATTATTATTATTATTATTATTACAAAAGCTGGGTAGCTGTCTGTTGGGAGTGCTTTCATTGTGCTTTTCCTGCATGGCAGAAGGAAGTTAAACTGGACGGCCCCTGGGATTGCTCCTATTATTATTATTATTACTACTACTACTTACTACTGACTATTGCTACTTCTCTCATGACATCTCCTGCTCATCCCTTGTTTGGGTATCAGCCAGCACGTCAACGACTTAAATCAAGAAATAGTTTTCTTAGATCTACAGAGACACTTGCTGGAACACCTCAGCAAGCGAGAGTTCAAAAGTGGCAGGCTCAAACCCAGCACCTCAATCCGTGGGTGATACCAGATGAGAGACTCCCCCCTGGGCACACAGAAGACTGGGTGACTTGGAAGGCGCTGAACAGACTGCGCTCTGGCACCACGAGATGCAGAGCCAATCTTAAGAAATGGGGCTACAAAGTGGAATCCACGACATGCGAGTGTGGAGAAGAGCAAACCACTGACCACCTGCTGCAATGCACCCTGAGCCCTGCTACATGCACAATGGAGGACCTTCTTGCGGCAACACCAGAGGCACTCCAAGTGGCCAGATACTGGTCAAAGGACATTTAATCAACTACCAAGTTTGCAAAATTTGTGGGGTTTTTTGGTCTGTTTGTTTGTTTTGTTCTGTTAGAAATGTAATACAATGGTATGGTTGCTGATGACACGATAAATAAATACTATTGCTACAAAGGCTGGATTGCCAATTGCCAGGGGCACTTTGTGCTTTTCCTGCTTGGCACTGTGCATAGGAATTTGTTCATTTTTTTCCCAATTAGTTCACACAAATATTCTCCATTGACCCTTATGGCTGAAACCACCAATGCTCCCTTGTGCCCAGCATGTGCCAATGGCACTCAACAGTCTAGTTATGCTTATCTAGTTAGGCCAACTGCACTCCCAAAAGCCACTTGACCCTCCAGTGCCATTTTATATAGGGTTCAGCTTTGTTTGCCATATGTAGGGAGCAAAGTTGCATGCCACTCAATGGGATCTGGCTGGATCCGTTAGCTCTTCCAGACGTGAGACCTGCAGGCCAACAGGGACAAATAACCACATTGGAATGGGCCTGAGACTTCAATTGTCATATGTGGCATCATAAAAAGTTGCAAAAGGGACCTATGAGTTTTCTGAATAACTACAGAGACCATAAATTACTCACTTGGCTAAAACACCAGGCTGATTTGGTATCAGCCATGATTAGTAGTTGGATGAAAGGCCACTCATAAGGCCCTCCCGCAGCCAAAGGGCTTCACATGGAGAGGAGCGGAGCTGAGTGCATTTCAAGCCCTTCCAGGGCCTTCCTTCATCTCTGAAGCAAGGCTGCTAGACTTCTATGGATAATCTCTGTCTGGTTTGTTGAGTGGGCAGCTCTGTGGGAGGCAGGCTCCTCCTTTGGGCAGGCCTGTCCCTCCTGCTCCCTCTCCTTCCCCATCCCAGAGGAGAATAGGGCTCCATAGCCATGCCTTGGCCTCCCAGGGATTCGCCCAGCCATTTGGCCATGTTTTGCCCTGCCAATTTTGGCAGGACTTTCCCAGCAGAGCAGAAGGGCCTGAGTTTGAGTGGCTGCACTCAGTAGAGTCCTCCTCCTCTTCCTTTTCCTCCTCCTCCTCTTCCTTACCCAGTTAATGCAAGGCTCCTCCCCACTTTGGGATAGTCAGGATTACAGGGAATTCCTTCCTTTAATGCTTCATGGAGTGTTTTCTAGAGGGAGTCACACTCTCTCGGCCTCACATTAATTGTGTCATCACACACACACATGTCCCTTCAATATTTGAGGCCTCCATTTTGTTGCAGGCCACACGTTATGCTTTAAGGCAGTGTTTCTCAACCTTCCTAATGCCGTGACCCCCTAATACAGTTCCTCGTGTTGTGGTGACCCCCCAACCATAAAATTGTTTAAGTTGCCAACTGTAATTTTACAACTGTTATGCATCGTAATGTAAATATCTGATATACAGGCTATATTTTCATTCACTGGACCAAATTGGGCACAAATACCCAATTCGCCCAAATTTGAATACAGTTGAGGTTGGGAGGGGATTTTATTTGTCATTTGGGAGTTGTAGTTGCTGGGATTTATAGTTCACCTACAATCAAAGAGCAGTCTGAACTCCACCAATGATGGAATTGAACCAAACTTGGCACACAGAACTCCCATGACCAACAGAAAATACTGGAAGGGTTTGGTGGGCATTGATCTTGAGTTTTGGAGTTGTAGTTCACCTATATCCAGAGAGCACTGTGGACTTAAACAATGATGGATCTGGACCAAACTTGGCACGAATCCTCAGTATGCACAAATGTGAACACTGGTGGAGTTTCGGAACAATAGACCATAACTCAGTTCTTGTGGGTTTTTTCGGGCTATATGGCCATGTTCTAGAGGCATTTCTCCTGACGTTTCGCCTGCATCTATGGCAAGCATCCTCAGAGGTGAGGTCTGCTGGAACTGGGAAAAAAAGGGGTTTATATATCTGTGGAATGACCAGGGTGAGACAAAGGGCTTTTGTAAGTTGGGCTAGGTGTGAATCTTTCAACTGACCACCTTGATTAGCATACAATGGGCTGACTGTGCCTGGAGCCTTCGACAATACAATAGACCATAACATTTGGGAGTTGTAGTTTCTGGGATTCATAGTTCAACTACAATAAAAGAGCATTCTGAACCCCACCAACGATAGAATTGGGCCATACTTCCCACACAGAACCCTCATGACCAACAGAAAATACTGTGTTTTCTGATGGTCTTTGGTGACCCCTCTGACACCCCCTTGCGACCCACCCAGGGTCCCGACCCCCAGGTTGAGAAGCGCTGCTTTAAGGCTTGCCAGCTGAGCAGCAGGCCTGCAATGATCTAGTGGTGTGCTTTATTTAGTTGTTAATCAGACTGATTATGCTTCACGTGCCAGGCTTCTTTTTATCACAGTCAGTGGGCCAGCTCTCCCTTGGCATCTTTTGAAGCTTCTTCCCCTGAGGCCCACTTCTTGGTTGTGGCTGATGATAACCAGCCCAAGCCTTGTTCTTCTTGCAGAGACCATGCTGCTCTTTGGTAATTTTACTTGCAGAAAGACTCGATGGGCATCAGTCATAGTTGGCAGCTAGCCCCTTTGGCCCTTTCCACACAGCTGTATAAAATCCGCATTGAACTGCAATTCTGGGCACCACAATTCAAGAGAGATATTGACAAGCTGGAATGTGTCCAGAGGAGGGCGACTAAAATGATCAAGGGTCTGGAGAACAAGCCATATGAGGAAGCGGCTTAAGGAGCTGGGCATGTTTAGCCTGAAGAAGAGAAGGCTGAGAGGAGATATGATAGCCATGTATAAATATGTGAGAGGAAGCCACGGGTAGGAGGGAGCAAGCTTGTTTTCTGCTTCCCTGGAGACTAGGACACGGAACAATGGCTTCCAACTACAAGAAAGGAGATTCCATCTGAACATTAGGAAGAACTTCCTGACTGTGAGAGCTGTTCAGCAGTGGAGCTCTCTGCCCTGGAGTGTGGTGGAGGCTCCTTCTTTGGAAGCTTTTAAACAGAGGCTGGATGGCCATCTGTCAGGGGTGATTTGAATGCAATATTCCTGCTTCTTGGCAGGGGGTTGGACTGGATGGCCCATGAGGTCTCTTCCAACTCTTTGATTCTATGATTCTATTCAATATATTTTTAAAAAGTTCAAAGCAGATATTGTGGATTATCTACCTTGATACTCTGGCTTATATGGCTGTGTGGAAGGGCCCTTTGTGATGCTAATATACCCAGCATTAATAGTTAATGGGAACTGTTGGGTCCACTCTGCACTGCTCAAGCTTTGCTGATATCAAGTTCCTAGTCCTCAAAGAGGAAGCTAATCAGAGACAGGGCTGAGATTAGGGAAGCCTTTCCCTCCATTCCTGTGTGCGTTTGAAAAGCCTCGTCTTCCTTCTCGTTCCAGAAGCCACTGCTCTACCCACTATGCCCAACACTTCTCTTTACTCCCCATCTTTTCTCCACTACTTTTTTCCCCTACAATTCTTTTTTGTTCCTCCAAGCCCCCTCCCCATCTCTCCTATACTTGCCCTCCTTTCCCTTTTTCTATCAACTCTCTCCTTCCATATGCGCTCTCGCCACTCCTGTTTCACGTCCCACCCATCCTGCTACCCATCTCTTTCTTCTCTCTCTTCTCCCATGCCATATTTTTTCCATCTTTACCACATTCCTACCTTCCATCCATCTCTCTCCTCCTCCATCATCCACCCCCACTTGCCTCTATCCCTCACTTCCATTTCTCCATCCATCGTCCCCCATCCCCACCTTTCCACTTCTCATCTCCTTCCCAACTCACTCTTGTCGCCCTCTCCCTCACCCCATCACTTCCCCTCTCTTCCTTACCCTCATCCACCTCCCCCAACTCCTCCCTCTCACACCCTTCTCCTTCCTTCATCTTATCCCCATCCACTTCTCCCATTCTCCTCTCGTTTGTTGCCCACCTTCTTGCCAATTACTACTCCATTCCACTCTCCACTTAACCTCCCACTCTTCTTCTTCTCCTCTGTCCACGCTAGCTGGCATTCCCCACCCCCAACCCCCATTTCCCTCAGCTCCCTCCCCTCTCTCTCCACACACACCTTTCTATCTCACCCGGGAACTGTTGGGCTCACTCTGCACTGCTCAAGCTTTGCTGATATCAAGTTCCTAGTCCTCAAAGAGGAAGCTAATCAGAGACAGGGCTGAGATTAGGGAAGCCTTTCCCTCCATTCCTGTGTGCGTTTGAAAAGCCTCGTCTTCCTTCTCGTTCCAGAAGCCACTGTCTCCTCCCCTTTTAATGAAATAACAATGTAATTATGTGAGGGAACATGCTGTTGTGAAAGACTTGTCTCCTGGCAAGAAGGCCATGCGGTCTTGGGCACCATCTTCTTCTTTTCTGGCTCTCTTTCTAAGAGCATGCTTTTGCCTCTAAGTTAAAAATGTAGTTTGGGGGATCTTTATCTTTTCTTCTTTTTAGAAGAGGAAACTTATTAAGCTTGTTAGCTCCAAATATTTTGTGTCAAGAATCATAGAGTTGGAAGAGACCTCATGGGCCCCTCCAAGAAGCAGGAATATTGCATTCAAATCACCCCTGACAGATGGCCATCCAGCCTCTGTTTAAAAGCTTCCAAAGAAGGAGCCTCCACCACGCTCCGGGGCAGAGAGTTCCACTGCTGAACAGCTCTCACAGTCAGGAAGTTCTTCCTAATGTACTTTTTACTACAATCCATTTTTGAGTCCTTAAGGTTGAAACCTGCAATCCTTAGACATCCTGGGACATAAAGCATATTTCTGTACACCACATGGCGTGTTCCCCCTGGTTTTGGACTTATGTTCTGGCACTGCTATATTTTGGTGGGATTTCCCCAACTGAGAGCTATTTTGAGGTTTAACTGGCCCATATTCCACAACAGAAACAAGGCCTCCATGATACATCCGGGAAGTTTCAGGTGGTTGTTGCAGCAGAAGAAAAGCTGAGATGTTAATGCATCCGCCACAAAAAGAAATACCCTGATTCTCAGTATTTGTTTCTCCAGGTATTTTTGATGCAAAATCTCATTATAAGTTATGTTCAGTAAATATGATTTGCAAGCAAGTATTTAGACAGGCAGCTAAATCTTGCCATAGTCTGAACATTGTAAAAAGGCATTCTGGCATGAAAAGGAATCATCTTATGGATCCCTGACCATCTTGGGCCTTGTTTGGTGTCGGGCCTCAGGTCGGGCTTTAGGCCTTGAAAGTATACTGTGAGGCCTTCATTTTGTTTCAGGCCTCATGTTTGGCATTATGCCTTTACCAAGATTTGGAGGATGCCATTTTGTTTCAGGCCTCGTGTTAGGCTGTAAGCCTCTGCCAAAATATTTGAAGGGCCTCATTTGGTTTCAAGCCTCATGCAAGCTTAAACTTAAAACTTGATTAAAAAAACAAAGATATTCTTTTCAACTACTTGATAGCAGT
>NW_026844366.1:172421729-172493177 GCF_025583915.1 Anolis sagrei ordinatus | reverse complement strand
AGGCAACGGGCCTGGATTTCACAGCAAAGAATTTAGAGAGGGAAAGAGGGATAAGAAACTTTGTAATGGGCAGGGACAAAATGTCAATGTAAATATTGAAGGATCCCTACCTTCAGCATCCCTATTCTTGCTTTTTTGGGATCCATAATTTGCAAAGATGTTCTTTGCTGGATTTTTTGCAAAGGCTCCTGTAGATATATAAAGGAATGGATTAGATAAATTTTCCTCTCCAAAATTAGTAGGAGACAAACCAGGTTGAAAGGCTCAGAACTAAACGCTTAATTAGCCCTGGGCCACACTGCCCAAACAGCCCCAAATAAGAGTTGGGTTTATTACTCCGGGAGTGGTGGCCAGCAGAGCTGCGATACCAGCAGGCTCCCTTTGGCCTCTCATGGCTGCTCGCGTCCCTCGCTCTCGGCATCCTCAAGTGGTGGAACTTATAGCCGGCACACAAGACGACCCCCCACTTTTAAGATGACTTTCTTGGTTTAGAAAGTTGTCTAGTATGCCGGTTTTTACGGTACTCCTGCTCTAGAGCTTTATAATGATCTCTGTTCTATTCAATAATGGAATGCTGAATGCTCCAGCTTTTGCATTTTCCAGCAAGGAAGTTTGTCTGCTTCAGTGTAGAAGGGAAAGATAGGTTGGGGAATCGAGTGACACTTGCAATACTCTGTATGTGTGCATACAGATGTGTGCACGTAGCCATACATGTAGATGCTCATTGACTTCCAGCGATTCCATACAATTTTTAAGCAACCAATCATTGGAGCTAGTTTTGCTAGTGATGTCCTTTCTCTGAGGTAATTTTCAAAAGTCACTTTTGGGTAAAAATTTACCACAGGATTATCTGAAAATGTACTGGATTGAGGTGTTATATGATCTTCACCGCTGCAAACCAATGATAAAGAATCGATAAATCAATCCCGCATCACTGACACCAAACTATAAAGATCGGTACCTCAAATTATAAAGGATCGCCAATCGATCTGACTAATGCTGCCATCAATATTATAACCAGATCAAATAAGGATTTCACCAGCTGCCAGATCAAATATGTAACGATCACCGTTCAATAGATAGACACCAATGTGTAGAGCAGCCACTAATTGTTAAGGGCTAACCTGATTATTAGGCTTTTTTACTCATGAAAGAACTCTTCTTATTTTTAATAGGGAGAAACATGAACTGAGTAAGTTATGCCTGTATAATTACTGCTGAGAATTGTTGAAACTGTTTCTTCTGCTTGGCTGACACTGTTAGCTTTTTATTTTAGTGCTGAGAGAAAAACCAAGTGGCACTATCTTTTGTGTTACAATGCAGTTTGTTCTTCAGAGAGATTACATGCTTAACTAAATTATTCACACACAGTCTCTGGTGGTGTGAAAATAGAATGAAACGTTTATTAAACAATCTTGAAAGAAATTTTCAGGTACAGGATGCTTATTGGTTTCGTTAAAAATCGTACAGTGCTTGTATTCAGTTCCAGTTATAACTTTCAAAGTGAGAATTTATATCTTCTCTTAAATTAGATTCTTCCCTACAAACAGCCCAAAACACAGGGTCTGTCTAGAACCAGTTCTTCTTCTGAAGTAACTATCTAAATCTATTTCTAAGTTAGACTTCTCACTAAATCTTCACTGCTCTTCTTCAACTACAACTACTCTCTCTAACTCTTCATTCCAACAACTCAGGATTTTAAAACGCTCCTTTTTTCCTCTCAGCTTCTCCTAAACTCCGCCCCCTTTCTCTACACCAATCCTGGCCATTCCCTGCTGCCTAATGACTAGGACACGCCCCCTGCTCTGAACTACACTCAAGATGGCGTCTCCCTTCTCCAAAATGGCTGCTGATGCTTCGCCTTGATCATTCCCTATCTTTCTAGGCTTACTGGCTTTTCCTGGCCCTGCATCCTGGCTGTACCTAAGGTAAGGATTCTTCTCAACCTCCTCTGAAACACAGCCTAGAGCACATGATATTACCTAGTGGTCCCCAACCAGGTAATGTCAGGCCTGTCCTTGCCTGGTTTCTCTCTCTCTCTCTCTCTCTCTCTCTCTCTCTCTCCTCAGCCTCCATCTTAGCCAACTGTAACCTTTCCTGTGATTCAATTCTTCTCATTTCGAGTTGAATTTTTAATCTTTGTATCCCTGCTCCTGACTCTCCTCATGTTCCTGTGTTCGCTCTTCTGCCATCATCTCTCCTTCAGTTCCGGCTTTCTTGCCTTTAGGAGGGGCCATTTCTCTTACTTTTTTTGTGAGGTAAATTTTGTCTTTGGAGTTTCTGGATCTTATGGTTATACCAGCCCTCATGTTTTGAACCACAGTCTTTACTGGCTAACCTTTATCACAACACTTCTTTAAGCACTGGATTACCTCAGCCACACAGCCCACAGCTTTGTCTTTTTGTCTTTAAATTCTTCTCTCTGACTTCAACTCTTTTCTAGGCACTAAATTAGTCTTATTACATAGATCCTGCAGTTTCTTTAGGCACTAGATCAATTCTATTACACGGATCCCGCAGTTTCTTTAGGCACTAGATCAGTCCTATTACACGGATCCCACAGCTGCCACCATTTTAATATGAGATGACGTGTCACTATTTCAGTCCTTTTACAGGTGCCTTTTTATGTGTGACGATGTGGGGAACAAATATATTTCCTTTTTAAATCTTTTTACTGCCTTGTACTGAAACAGTTTCCCTTTAAAATTGGCTGGGGCTTTCTTGCGAGCTTTTACCTTGAGGCTTTATATCACAGGCCTGAGACACTCTTGTAATAAACAAAGTAACAAAGTTTATTTATAGCTTCAGGCTCCAACGCTTATGGTTACATTTGTGTGTTCTGTTACAGTCTTGAGTCTTACATTCAATATCATCCACTTGGTTAACTTTTCCTATCAAACTTCAACTGTTTCACATCAACAAATATGTTACTTTTTCATACACTCTTGACAGAACTATATTCTGCCTTAAACAACACTGGCATTTTTTTCTTTTCCTTAAAACTTGAGCTCCATTTTCCTAACTGCTTTTCTCTCACAGAAGTTCCTAACTGTACCTCACAAACAGGAATTCCTAAATGATCTTTTCTGACTCTCCAATTGCCTGTTTTTTAAACTTAACTCCGCCCCTTTTGGAATGTTCTGCTCTCTTTCCCCAACTGCCATTCTGGCTCAGTGGCCTTTTCAAATCCTGGCCTACACTCATCTGCATACGACCAATCAGCTGCCCGTATGCAAATTAATCTTGCCTCTACTGTTGCTACCCTATTTGAGCCAATTCTGCCACATTGCAACATAGAGCTATACACCAAAAATTTAACATAGATCAACAAATTCGCTACAGAGTCTAACAAAATGCTTGAATTCACTGCTAGAGGAACAGACTACGGAGTCCTAAGTGCCTCCCATATGCTGAAATTCCATATGATGCGGCCATGGCAATTAAAGGGGAATCACATTGCTGCAATAATGCTGTATGGATATCCTCTAAGTCAGAGAAAGGAAAATGGAATTTGAACAATTGGCGTAACTATTTATTTGAGCAAGTCCAATCAGATATTATTACATGTTTAACCAAAGAAGGTCCATAGGAGGACAAAACAGAAGTAATTAAAGAGAAATGGCAATTTATATGAAATGGGTAGAAGGTGGCGAAGCCAGCATATATATTCCACAAAGATTAAGAAGGTTGTTTTTGTGGTTAAAGATAACGATATAGAGGAAAATATGGCGAGAGAGGGAAGGGAGGTGGGAGAAAAAAATAAAAAATGTAATGTGAACTAACTTGTAGTCTTCTTGATTTGCTAAAAAAAGTTTCAACCCACCCACACACACACTCCGCCCCTTGAATTTTTTTCTGGCTACGGCCCTGATGCCAAAGTAGCTGAAGTTCACTTGGAACTTTGTGGGGTTGCAGGATTATGGACTGAGTGGGAGATGATTCAATCTTTCCTTTGTACTTACATAGTCAATTTTCACTTTGAGGGTGGCTTACAGGTTCCGATTATCACCCTCCACTGACCCACCCTTGAAGCATTTCAAATGAAAAGCTTCCTTCTCAACTTGCCTACAGGTTTCAAAACGAAATCTTCCTCTGTGGTGTTATCGCTTGCTTCTTTGTAGTCTTCAGGTTGCAAGATGTCACACTATTGCCAAAATACAAAGTTGCTGTTAGTCAAGTTCTCAAGTGAGTGTATTGCCAGTAAAGACTGTAGCATGCACAGGGATAATAGGATTTCTCTTTCCTCTTTATGTCCTTACCATTTCTGCCTTTTCATTTTTCTTAATATGTTCAATGGCGTTGGTAGAAATGTCCACCTCAGGCACTTGCAGAAGGGAAGCATCCATTTCCTTCTCCAGATGTGAATACATGACCTTAACTCCTATTGAAAAAAAGGGGGGGAGGAAACACCCACTGCTCTGACTAGAATGGCAAAAAATAAGCACATCACAGGAGAACATAAAAAGAAATACCAATGCACTCCACCGTTTTAAATTCCAGGATAGGAAAGTGGTAGCCAGAATTGTCTGACACTCAGGGATGGCACTGGTGCTTCCCTCTCTCGGCAGAATAACCCTCAACTTCCCCACACCAAGGTTCATAATTCTGGCCCCCAAACTTGCCCTTGACTTATACATGAGGTCAACTTATGTATTGACACATGCTAACTACAACAACAGTTGCTAAATCATTGCCATGTAAGGATCCACATGGCTTTCAACACAGGGATGAGCAACACATGTGCCCCACTAGACCTCTTTGGGTTGGCACACAGATCCAACATGGCCAACTGTGTAGGGTTTTGGGTGAATGACCTCTGATCTGGGAGTTGTAGTTCACTTTTATCCAGAGAGCACTGAATGCAGCCAACATTGAATCTGAATCAAACCTGGCACACAGACCCAACATGGCCAACTTTGAATACTGGTGGGGTTTGGGGTGATTCGCCCATGATTTTGGGAATTGCAGTTCACCCACATCCTTATACATGTTCTAATGGGCACATTCATTAAAAAAAACAGTAAAGACTGGCTCTTTGTTAAGAAAAAGAGCTACAAATTACCAAACTGATATTACCTAACTCCCCAAAACATCAGTGCCTTTTTCAAATAACCCAGACCAACATAACATACTGGAGAGGTTTTTTTTTTTTGGGGGGGGGGGGGGGGGGGGGGATGATCCGCCCGTGCAGGAGTTTTAGCTCAACCTGAATCCAGAGATATTACCCAACTTCCCATAACAAACTATGCCCTTCTCAAGTAACCCGAGCATTGCCGGGTCCCCAAGCTAATACTATATAAATAATGGCTCAGTATATGTAACAAAAAAGGTCACACTACAAATAATGTTACAATATAGTATAATGATGGTATGTGCTCTGAGGTAACAACAACTATATTCTATGAGGTAAATATAAGCTATAATGATATAAACTCTAAGTTCTATTGGTAAGCATGCACATCTATTATCTTTAGTCTCTGAGGCAAATACTATAATATTTGGGGCATGTACATCTGTGTTCTATGTGGCATGTACTATCTATGAACTCTATGAAGCATAAACTGCTATTATCTATGGCATATACATCTATGATACTGACATATACAGCACTCATCTATGGGGCAAGTACAACTATTCTCTTTGTTCTCTGAGGCATGTACATGTACTATCTAATCTATAAGGCATATACATCTATATTCTTTGGGCAAATACAACTATTCTCTATGTTCTCTGAGGCATGTACATACTAAGGATTGCCTGTTAAGACTGCTAAGCCAGACCAGACACTTTCTGGCTAACTACTACAAACTATGTCCAAACAGAATGGAATGAAAGGTCCTTCCACCAGGCTCTGAGCCAGAATGGGCTGAACCAACAGAGCTCAGCCTCTAGGGGGATCCTAAGCTACTACTCTAAAACTTAGCAGAATGGAACAGTCCACCTCCAGGGAGCAAACAGAGGGGTAAAAACTAGGCCGAGACTTCACATATGGGAAAGGATTTTAATAATACACTGTATTCTCTATATTAATTTTCAGTTATGCTTGAACTTGATTTTAATTGTTTTATAGTTTAATTCTGTGTTAACATTCACATATTTAATTATGTTGACTTTTATCTGGTCCAACTTTATAAGCAGTTCTGAATCTTGAAATTAGGGAAAAGCTCAGACACAAATAAAACAAACCAAAACAAAATAATAACAGAAGACCTATCTCTGCCATCTTGTGAGAGCTTTTTCGAGTGTGAACTCCCACCATGAAATAAAGAGTCAGACACAAGAAAATGGATCTAAAGGGAATTTTCTGATCTATTTATTGAAAGAACTTGTAATAACTTGTAGAGGGAAAATCTGTAAAAATGCAAAATATAACTCATGGCTTAATGGCCACCTAGTGAGCCTACTCCCTGGGCTCCCTCTGACCACCTCCAAAGACATGGATGCACCAAGGATCCTGAAGGCCAACCAAAATTCTTTGTCTGCACCTCTTGGCCGATCATAGTTGGAAGACCATCCTGAGGAGGAATATACCTGGAGGCACCATTATCTGATGCAACCTTCAGAGCATCACGCAACTGCAAGTCATGTCTCCAGAATGAGACACCATTGTAAGAGTTTAAGAATTCTAGTGCCCAGGTAATCAGATCATTCCAAATGCCCCGAGATATAGCTATTCTGCGGTGGGGCTTGGTGACACTACAAGTAGCATCACATAAACAATGCGAAAAGGCCCTACGTGGAGCAACTACTCAACAGGCAAAATTAAGATGCCCCATGAGCTCTTGAAATTCTTTGAGTGTTGCTTTAAGGTGACCTAAAAACTATTTAACTTACCCTTCAGGTTTTCTAACTTATCCACCGGCAGTCGACAGCTCTGTGCCACTATATCAATTTTAATCCCCCAAAAAGTGAGTACCATGGCTGGCCCCTCCATCTTCTCGTGTGCCAGAGGTACTCCAAAGTGATCGGCCAATTGGTGAAATTGCTGCAGTAGGTATCCACACTGTCCTGTTCCTGCTTTGCCGATGAACAAGAAGCCATCCAAATAGTGTGCCACCCATGACAGACCAGATTTCTTCCTAATTGCCCACTCCAAGAATGAACTGAATTGCTTGAAGGCATTACAGGAAACAGAACAACCCATGGGCAGGGCTGTATCCATATAATATGCCCCTGCAAAACAGAACTTCAGTAATTCGAAATCATGAAGGTGAACTGGGAGCAGGTGGAAAGCTGACTTGATGTCACATTATGCTAGCTCTGCCCCAGGTCCCTGCCTTCTAACTCTTGAGACAGCATCATCAAATGAAGGGTACCGCACTGAACATAATTAAACTGGGATGGCGTCATTCACAGACTCACCTTTAGGAAATGAGAGGTGCTGTATGAGGCGGAACTCTCCAGGGGCCTTGTTGGGACAATCCCCAATGGTGAGACCCTCAAATTTGGAACGGGGGGGGGTCTTAAAGGGACCCACCACACGTCCTTCCCGAACCTCTTTTTATATCTTGTGGCGAACTGTATCCTCCATTCCAACAATGGACCAGAGGTTACCTGACCTAAAAGGCCACCTATTCCCATTAAATGGAATTCGAAAACCCTCAGAAAAACCCAATAACAAATAACTGGCAGAAACACAATCCGGGTATTTGGCCAACCAGCCCATCATATTTTCCAATTTAATTGGGCTAGGGTCCTTTAGGAGGTAACTGGGGATTGCCTTGAATGATGCCAATAGTAATTGATGTTGTCTCCAGCAATCCACTTGGGTCCCTAGGCAAGACAAAACCATGTTGTTAAATGCCTCCTTGGTTGTTAAATATGACACCTGGCTCAAAGTCCGCGGAGGAATACCAGGCCTCCTTTCAAATTCCCCCACTTTTGGCAATGTAAGAGCCCTCTCACTGGTAGATGTGTCCTCCTCAAGTGTTGTCTGATGTGGAAGAGGTTGTTCGGGCAGGGCCCTCTTGGCAGGCCCTTTACACTTCGATCCTCCCTGTCCCATACTATATTAGGAAAAAAGAAATAAAGAAGTCAATCCTTAAGTGATGGCCTAATGGCACTGTCTGCCAAATGCAATGAAAAAAGCTAAGTTTGGTTAAACAAAACGGCTGCCAGAAGAAGGTAAGGTTTCCATAAAGTTACCACAAAATGTCGCCCTACTACCAAACAGGGTCCCTGCTGCTCAGAGATTAGGCCCAAAACAAAATGGTCGCACTGCCAAGCACAGTATTAATAACAAAATGGCCACCACAGTACCAGGCAGGCATTCTGCTGGCCATGTGGTTAGGCACGAAATCAATGATGGCTGTCCTATCAATGTTAGTGGGGCAGAAAATGTAGAAGAACTATAATTGTTGGGTTTTTGGTTTTTTTTGGGGGGGTTGCTAAATGGCAAGGGTTAGAACAGCAAGGGGGGCATTCCCCAGGCAGCTAGGCCCCCTGACAAACAGGCCCTCCCAGGAGCAGTTGGTACTGTGAAAAAGGCCTTGCCAAGGGGGAATGAAGCCCGGGGAGTTACTGGCAACTTCTAAAGAGAGTGAGTCTCCAAGGGGGCAAGAGAAGAACCAGGGCTCCCCTCAAAAAGCAGTCCAACTAGAAAGGCCCCTCCTTGGGTAGTAGAGTGGGGATGGGGCTGGAAAAATGCATGCTTCCTTCGAGAGGCACACAGAGGGAAGAATGGGAGCTCTTGGCACTGCTGCAAGAGAGGGCAGGCCAAAACGGGACCCTCCAAGGAGGAATAAGTCTGGAGGCAGTGAGGGCTGCAGGCAAAGGGACCCCTTTGTGGGGCGATAAAGGAGGCAGGCAGTTCTGAAAGTCTCCTCACAGGGGCAAAGAACAAGGTGCTGCCAGTGCTACTGGAGCTGTCAGAGCAAGGAACAGTCGAGCTTGCTGCTTTCCTAGCTCACCCCCTCCCAGCCCTTTAAAAACCAGTCTGGAAGGAGAGAGGAGAGACCCAGTCACACCTGAAGAAGGCCAGATCAGAAGCTGACTGTCTCAGACACAACCTCCTCTCAAGCCGTCAAAAGGAAACTGAAAACACAGAAACACTGGGTTTTATTAGAGCAGGAAATATAACAAAAAAGTATGCTAAAGAACCAATTGTTTGTTTTAACTATCAAGACTGTTTAAACTCAATAGTTAAATTGAGTGGGCCAACCCTTACAATCACTTTTGACATTAAATATTTTTAGCAAGCTTCCAAATGATTATGGCTATGACAGAGATGAATTTCTCCAAAAACAACTTCTCTCTTCAGTACCTTGGACATCCGTCCTTAAGTGGTAGACCCAAATGCCCTGCTCTTCACAAGAAACAGGATCTGCCTCTTCTGCACTGACCTCTGTTTCTTTCACCCATTTTTATATCTAGTGTGCAAAGAACTTTGTTTTTCTGAACTTTAATACCTGTAGATACGAAAAGAAAAGCAGCAAAATAGTATACCATTAGTGAAATACATGTTGTTCATTCGTTCAGTCGTCTCCGACTCTTCGTGACCTCATGGACCAGCCCACGCCAGAGCTCCCTGTCGGCCGTTACCACCCCCAGCTCCCTCAAGGTCAGTCCAGTCACTTCAAGGATGCCATCCATCCATCTTGCCCTTGGTCGGCCCCTCTTCCTTTTGCCTTCCACTTTCCCCAGCATAATTGTCTTCTCTAGGCTTTCCTGTCTCCTCATGATGTGGCCAAAGTACTTCAACTTTGTCTCTAGTATCTTTCCCTCCAGTGAGCAGTCGGGCTTTATTTCCTGGAGGATGGACTGGTTGGATCTTCTCGCAGTCCAAGGCACTCTCAGCACTTTCCTCCAACATGCCCCTCTCAATTTATTCATATGCTCACAGTTGAGTATTCAAAAGTAAATCCTACTTAGAGTAATTCTGCACAGGCACAATAATGAAGTCTGGAGCCAGCTTGAAGATGGGGTACACTCCCAAGGCACACTGCAACATGCATTAAGCCTGAAACAGCATGCAAAAAAACATGCCACAAAGTCCGAAATATGGTAAAAAAAGGGGGGGCACTGTATTCCCCAGGCACACCGAGAAACAAGCCATTCCATGCACTGTTATAGATGCGGTAATGTCAAGGGGAAATATTTACCTTTACTTACTGCCCATGTGTGTGAGTAGTTATAAAAAAGATATTCTACCTGAGTTATTTTAGCTGGGCTGATAACTTCACGTTTCACAACATCCAACACGCGAAGAAGGTGGCCTATCTGTGCTGCAGGTGAGAGAAGGCCCTGGGGCTTTGAACAGTTATGAATCACCAGCTTGTTTGGAACAAGAACCACCTCCCAGTCCCCCACATGTCAAACATAAAGTTCCTTAACCCATTTCTTTTCAATGCTATCCTTGTTTTCCTTTGCCTTGAGCAAAACGCTTTCCCAAGGGTCCTGGATGACTTGTGGGTCTTCCAGTTCTGCAGGGTCATGCATGAGGGGTATCACTTTGTTGGCTTCAGGGATGTCTAGGACTGTTTGTGGCTTAGACTGGTATGTTGGCACTTCAATTTTGGTCTCGGGTTTATGATTTAGTTTGTCCTTCTTAGCTTTAGGGGGCTTCGCAGTGTTAGCTCGCTCGTCCTTCTTATCCATAAGTTTAAAGAGATTTTGAGAGATCAGATTTGTTAGTTTTACTCTAGATATGAAAGGTTTTCCCCCCTACTTTATCTTTTCATAATCGCTTACATTCATACTTTATCCTCCAAATACAGTCAAGATTAGCTTGACTGTATTTGGAGGATCCTGTTATATTTTTGTTCCTTGCCATTTTTTTCAAGATGCCCTTTTCACTAGGATCGTTGGTCTCCAAATCTTAGTTTGGAGTCAGGAAGGTTTTCTCCTTGCTAGTCTCCTGTTTGACCATGAATTGTGTGATTGTAATCCGGAGAGCGTTGGTTTCTGTAAGATAGGACTTGAGAGCTTGAATACCAGAATGCAAACTTGTTAATGGGTTGACCAAATTGACCCGATCCTCTGACTCTTTGTGAACCTCTGCTGTTACATTTGTCTCTAGGTCCCCACAGCTATGTTCATGGAGTTGATCAGGAGATGTTAAAGGTTGCCTCCTGCACCTCCTCCTGCTGTCTGGTAAGTCCAAACCATCAGTAGCGAAAGCAAACTCCTCAGCTAAGCTTATGCCTGAGTTTTCATAGGGGTTCAAAATGACCCGGCAATGATCTAGGGCCCAGTCCAGAGGAGAAGCTGCTCAGGAGTTCTGTAGTTGCACCTGCTCCTGTAATTTAACTACTGGAGAGACTTCAGTGAAACTCTCCAATGTCAACCAAGGAGAAAACAAATACAGCCAATAGAGATTCAGAGCAGTGTAATCCTCTTCTTGGGCTCCTTCCCAGACTCCACTATCAAACACCCTCAACCACTTTGCTCTACTATCAATTTTTATCCCGCAGCCTTATTGAACAAGCCACAACAGGCAAGCCAAGCAAGCAGACCAATTTCCAAAGCTTTCTAGGGCAGTTTAGGCATTTCCAAACAGTTCACAGTTAAAACTTTTAAGACTACGTTAGCTGCACTAAACTAACTTCAATAAAAATAAAGGCTTCAAGGTGAACAATCTGCAGTCCAAGAATTTGAAGTTCAAAGTTCAAAATAAGCTAAGGGAGATTGATAATCAGCGCCTGAATTTGCAGTTGAGCTCGACTGCTGCTGCTGCTGCTCCAGAAGCCAGGCGGGAGGAGTTGAGATTGGGGAAGAGTCAATGGAATCATGCAAGTTGATAAGGTTAAACAGTGGTTTTATTAAATAATAAAATTTAACACTTTAAAATAGAAAAAAAAGAACAAAACAAAGCAAGTTAATTATAAACATAAATCTCACAGAGGCACATAAGTAACATCAGGAGAACAAATGTGGATTCTTCTAAACATGATGCCTGAAAATACAAAAGGAGAGAGAGACAGAAAGTCTAAGTTCCTGCTTGTCAAGTGCACAAGATATAGGTGTGACTCCAGACTACTGAGAGGAAGACATGGAAGTGATAGACCCAAATGTAACCATTCCTGACACAAAAAATGGGAGATGGTGGCAGAACTCTACTTCTCCGTGGTCAATAATAAAACACTGTTTTTATTAAATAATAAAAAATTAAAACTACAATAGAAAAAATACCCCAAAAACCAGTTACTTATAAACATAAACTTCACACAAGCATTTGAATTTTCCTTGGTGGTCCTTGTGCCATCGCTGCCTGGGAACCTATAGTTTTTAGTGAAAAAACAAGGACGTGTCAACTTTTTCCCAGGGGATTGCTTCTTGCCTTCCTTTAGGGAAACTGGAACTCCCGAGGATCAACAAGACACTAAATAATTCGAAATAGGCTTTATTGATCACAAATGTTGTCTTTTTGAGGCATTAAACTTTATGTTCCAAAATGGGGGTAAAGAAAAAATACACAACAGTCTCTGGTTGTCTTGGGTCCAACTGAGAAGTTTTCCAAGTTCCCTCTTGCTCAATGGCTATGAGGTCGGAACACTCACAACCCCAGTCCCAATGGCCTATATATGAAGGGACAAGGCCTTCCTCTGGTGCCAAAGGAAATGGTTTGAAGGCGCCTGAGACTTCCCAATGTTGTTCAGGTTGATCTGAACATAAAGCATAAGTCTCAGGGGTAAAGAACCTTAGAATTGGTGGTAAGAAATGACTTGACCAAGGGCTTTGAGCCAAACTATATGCACATCCATCTAATGAGCCTTTTTATATGTGGTAAAAAAGGCGAGAGGGATTACTTCCTATTTTCCCTTGGAAGGGGGTGGAGCCAAAACAACTGAGCTGGGGAAGCAAGCCAACCGATGCACAACACAGATTGTCTGCAAACAACCAATGAAATTCAACCACACATATACAAGGTAGACAGGCATGATATGACAGTTTAAATCTTGCAACTAACAGTTCTACATATAGGTGGCGCCACACGCGCCGTCACACTCCCGGCCTAGATTTCCAGACTTTCGGAAATCTAAACAAAATGAAGTTAAACACCTTTAGCTATTATAACTTTAAGACTGTATGTCTTGCGATAAAAATAACAGGATTTTAAACACAGGATCTAATCTTTGCTCTCTTTAGTCTACCTCCAACCCTAAGGAGACCTTCATTGTCCAAGAAGGGGTTCAAGTCCTTTAAACAACTATTTTTGGCCAAGGATTTTTACTTTCTAGACAAGCTATTTCTTCTGAGAAACAATGTCTTTGAGTGGATCTCAGGATGACTGTTGAGGCTTTAGAAAGATCTTGGGGCTGAATTGCACCACTGTTTTTGGTAGTGATGTAATGTATGAGCCTGGCAATGGCTGCCTGAAGTCTAGTCCATTTACTGAATATTTCAAATTTGGATGGATTTAAACTTTGCCTTGATGAGTCTTGGCCATCGATGGCAGATTTGCAAGACTGAATTTCTGGCAACTCAGTGTCTTTGGGCACTGGGATGCTTTCTGGAAAAGAAGGATTTTGAAGACGTTTGGGACCGATGATCCAAGACGATTTAGACAATTTTGTGGCTGATGTTCCTCGAGATGCTACATCTGCCGGATTTTCTGAAGTGGATATGTAATGCCACTGATTGACGTTGGAACTCTTCAGGATGGTGCTAATCCTGTTTGAAACATAAACTTTATATCTGTTGGTAGTGTTTTGTAGATAACCTAACACAACCATGCTGTCTGTGTGAAAGAATATCTTTTGAAACAAATAATTGGCAACTGCCAGAGACGGAGTGTTACCAAACACGTGAACCCTCATCTGGTATTTGGTCACGTCAGAGAGGGACTCAGTATCTCTAAACCATAAAAACTTCAAGAACCTTCGATGCATAAAACATTTTGTGTATGTCAGCTATTACTGTATACTTCTTTTCTCTGAATCTTAAAAGAACTCCAAGCAGGCTGTTAAACAAGTCAGGGCCTTTAAGAAGAACGTGATTTAAGGCTTTACCTTGGCATTCAGCACTAGCATCAAAAACAATGCGGACTTTGTCGGGTTTCTGTGGATGTGTCACCTTGTAGTACGGCAGGAACCACTGCTCTTCTCCCTCTGCACACGCACTGGCTGGTTCGGCGTAGTTGCTGCTGAAGAGGTCTTCTACACACTGGGTGATATGGGTCTTCACCTTTGGATCCTTCAGCATCCTTCTTCTTAAGGACAGGAGACGATGAAGGGCAACATCTCAGTTGTTGGGTAGAGATGGTCTGTCTGGCTTGAAAGGTAAAGGTGCTATCCAGTTACCTTGGGGGTCTTGAGTGACTTGGTTGTTCATCATCTCAAGGAACCTTTGTTCGTTTTTAGAGAAGGCTGTTTGCTCATCTCTCTCTGTGACTTCAAAGATGGAGGAGTAATTGGGCATTACTCCCTGGCAACAAATGGAGATGTGGCTGGCACATACTTGCATTAGTGAAGGCCTTTTAGTTACAAGCTGGAACATCTTGTTCAGGCAGACTGGGCCTAACATCCTAAAGGCAACTTCTGGGCAATGGGTGATCCCTTAGGACCTTCAATCTGGTTGCTAATACGGAACAGTGTGGGAAATCTGCGCTGATAAGCATGACGATGTCTGTTTCCAAGTCTAGAGCTGGAATTAGAACTTGGATGCCTTTGAGGTGAGGATGGGCTTGAACCACCTCCTTTTTGGCTATTTGTTCTTTGTTCCTAGGGATCAGGCTGCATTCTATAAGGTCAGGAAGTTCATAACTGGCCTTTTGTCCAAAAGGTGAAAATTTGAACTTTGTTGCAACTCTGCCACACATCTTATTCCTTCCAGAACAAGTGGATGTGGAGTATTCCACTGTCTTGCTGTGGTCAAACATGTCTGGGGTTGCAAGTGATGCATCACTTTGGGCATCCAAGGCGACGTAGATCTTTTTCCTATTCCATGGCTGCTTGTCTGGATACACCTCTGCCAGGCAGATTGGGTGACAAATTCTGGAATTTATGTTATTTTGGCAAAGCTTGGTGTAAGCAACCGCAGGAGCCTTGAGGGTTACCTGAGGTTCTGTAGGCTTTTGATCCTTCATTTCTTTGGTATCTTTTTTGACAGGGGACTTTGACTTTGCTTTGAATTGAGGGGAATCAAAATTGTGCATTGCAGAGCAATGCTTGAGGCTGTTGCAATGTTGACATTTCACCTTCTCCTTGCAGTCTTTGGAGAAGTGAATAGTGGAGCCGCAACATCTGAAGCACACCTTGGCCTTTTGAAATATTTGAAGTCGCTCTTTATAGGGCTTCTTTGCGAACTCTCTGCATTCAGCTAGGCTGTGTGGCCTCTGATGAATGGGACAGGTGATGCTGCTGCTGCCGACTGGTTGAACCGAAGCTGGAGGAGTTGTGTCTGTCATCTTAACACTCAAGTTCCTTTTAAGTTCTTTGCCCTGCACTTTGTCTTCTTTGGAGGTCTTTTCAGGCTTTAGGCCTTGGTACAAAGCGGGAAGACCTGTTTGAGGGTCATTCCTCTCACGGGCTGCTCTGGTGACAAAATCCACCAAAAAGTTGAAGGGCGGGTATACATTTGCATTAGCCTCTTTCTACTTAAAGACCTCTTTCTTTGAGCCAAACTATACACACGTCCATCTAATGATCCTTTTTATATGTGGTAAAAAAGGTGAGAAGGATGACTTCCTATTTTCTCTTGGAAGGGGGTGGAGCCAAAACAACCGAGCTGGGGAAGCAAGCCAACCAATGCACAACAACACAGATTGACAGCTGTAAACAACCAATGAAACTCAACCACACATATACAAGGTAGACAGGCATGATATGAAATCTTGCAACTAACAGTTCTACATATAGGTGGCGCCACACGCGCCGTCACAGTCCTTCATCAATAATTTCAATTCTATAATTCTTGCTTGACGCAAACATGATCCCTGAAAATAAAATAAAAAGGGGCAGGGAGAGAAAAAGTCTAAGTTCCTGCTTGTCAACTGCACAAGATATAGATGTGACTCCAGACATACTGAGAGTGGAAGTGGTAGACCCAAATGTAACCACGTGGCCCAACTTGAGTAGGCCCATTAAACCAACCTCCTCAGCACAAAAAGGGAGAGAAGAAGAAATAAGAATCTGGTGAAAAGAAGGAAGTTACATCCATGATGCTCTGCGGAGCACTACTCACCTTGTTGGTTGAAGACAGGATCACGAAGGCTAGGCAGGTGACTCATGACAAAATTATTTTTATGTATCCCCCAGAAGCATGAATGGCCCAGCAATTCCCAGGCACGTTCTCCCTCTGAAAACCACTCTGTCACTAAAAAGGGAAGCAAGACTGGGCAATTCAGAAAACTCAGTTCTTCAAGATTCATTGTGCTAAGGAATATGGGGAAAGGTTGTACATGCTATTTGTCATTAATCCTTTCCTAGTCAAAAATAGGTTACCAAATCCAAACAAGAGTACAACACAAAAACGATCATTCTGTTTAGTATTAGCACAATGTGAAGTATTTTGAGACATTCCTCTGCACAGGAGCACAAGAATTCTGCACACATAAAAAACAGAGTTTTCTATGTCAAAAAAACCCCAAGGTTTGGGTGAAACCATGTTTTGTGCAATGGGGTGGGTGTTCTAAAATGTACACATCTTTTGCGCAAACGTGACCATTTTTGCAGCATGGACACATGGAACATAGTGAACTAAGCAGATTTCTTGGCTGGCAAGGGATGGCCTTCCCACTTCTTTCTGTGCCTCTTAATCATAATCCTGAAGTGCTAAACTCCATCTAATTAATTTACTATTGGTGCTCTTGACCTGATGTAACCACCGTAAAGGTGAATGATCTGTGCAAAGTGTAAACCTTCTTCCCCATAAGTACGGTTTTTAGCTTAGTGATGGCCCACACTATAACCAAACACTCTCGCTCAATCACAGATAGGTGCTGTTCTCTTTCTATTAGTTTCTTACTCAGGTACAGCACAGGTTGTATTATACTTTCTTCATTTTCCTGTCCTAACACTGCTCCAAGTCCTATCTTGGATGCATCTGTAGTCAAAATGAAAGGTTGATCAAAGTTAGGTGCTATTAAAACAAGTTCAGTCATTAAGGCACTCTTAAGTAAATCATAAGCAGTTTGACACTCGGTTGTCCATTCTATCCTATCAGGTGATGCCTTCTTTGTGCAATCCGTTAACACAGCCGCCGGAGAACTAAAATTAGGAATAAAACGCCTGTAGAATCCTACAGCCCCCCAAAATGAATGGATTTGCTTCTTGGTTTTGGGATTAGGCCATCCACATATTGCCTGTACCTTATCCGTATCTGGCAATATGGTGCTTCCTCCCACTATATGACCCAGATATTTGACACGTGATCTGGCCATTTGACACTTAGAGGCTTTGACTGTTAAACCAGCCTCTCTGATTTTGCGCAACACCTTCCCTAAGTGCTCCAGGTGTTGTTCCCACGTCTGGCTCTATATGGATAAATCATCTATATATGCCTGGACAAAGTCTTTCATCCCTGATAACATCTGATCGATTAACCTTTGAAAGGTTGCTGCGGCATTTTTTAAACCAAAGGCGAGGGCAGTAAATTGATATAAACCCTCTTTTGAAATAAAAGCGGTTTTCTCTTGATCCTCTGGGTGCATAGCCACCTGCCAATAACCTTTTGTGAGGTCCAGAGTCGTTATGTATTGGGCTGATCCTATGGTCTCTATGAGCTCATCTATATGCGGCATAGATATACATCAGAAATAGTGACCTGATTCAATTTACGGTAGTCCACACAAAATCTAATGGTGTTATCAGGTTTTGGGACTAACACAATGGGAGATGACCATGGGCTACTTGATGGGACAATCAAATCAAGATTTAACATGTCTTGGATCTCTTTTGAGATCAGTCTGGCTTGCTCCCCTGTTACACGGTATGGCGCAGATGCAATAGGGTTAGCTGTCCCTGTGTTTATTCGGTGACAAGCTAAATGGGTTTTACCAAGTATATTAGAAAATACCTCCCTATGTTGGTGCAATAGATCTTTCAACTGTTGCTTCTGTGGATCTGTAAGGTTGGTATTTTCATCCACAGAGGGTAAAGTACACTCAGCCGATACCTTTCCCCATCCTGACAGTGAAACTTCCCCATCTGTCTCTTGTGATACTTGCATAACTACCCTAGCCCTGGAATAATAAGGTTTAAGCATATTTACATGTAACTTTTTACATCTTCCCCCATCTATGTTTTCTCCCACCAGATATATGGCTTCCAAAATCTTTGACAGTACTACATAAGGTCCCTCCCAAGAAACCTCCAACTTTTTCTTAGACCTTGGTTTTAAAACCAGGACCTTATCCCCCACATTAAAGCATCTGTGTCTTGCATGAAGATCTGCCTGTTCTTTTTGTTTCAGCTGGGCAGTAGCCAAACTCTCGGCTGTGCAGTCTCTCATGGATGACAAATGTTTTTGCAAGTCCTCAATGTAACTGCTGATATCAGTCTCTGGAACGTGTTCTGCTCCCATCCATGTTTTTTTTAAAATGTCCATAGGTCCTCTTGGTGTTCTTCCATACAACAGTTCAAATGGGCTGAACTTGGTGCTGGCTTGTGGAACTTCCCGATATGCAAACAAGAAGTGTTGTAGTTTCTTGTCCCAGTCGTTAGGTTTTTTATGGACGTACACCTTCAGCATATGGTTGAGGGTACCGTTGAATCTTTCCGTCAATCCGTTGGTTTGGGGATGGTATGGAGTAGAAGTAAGATGTTTTATTCTGCAGGTCCGGAACAGTTCTTGCATCATCTGAGACATGAATGCAGCACTAAGATCCGTAATAATAGAGCTAGGAAAACCCACGCATGCAAATATGTTAAGCAGCGCGTCTGCCACTGTCTTTGAGTCAGTTTCCTTCACAGGAATGGCTTCTGGGTATCGGGTGGCAAAGTCCACTGCAGTCAAGATAAACCTGTGTCCATCATGTGTCTTGTGGGACATGGGGCCAATAATGTCCACCCAGACCTTGTCAAAGGGAACAGTGACAACTGGAATTGACTGTATCAGTCCCTTCGTTTTATCTTTGGCTTTTCTCACCAGTTGACAAGTCTCACAGGTCTTACAGTATGTTGTCACATCATGTCCCATTCCTGGCCAAAACAATCGAGCCTGGATGCGGTCTTTTGTTTTCTTAATACCCAGGTGTCCACTGAAGGTAGTATCATGGGCTAACTTAAGGATCTTAGCCCTATAGTTCTGTGGAACTACTAGTTGTGTTCTTTCATCAAAGAATTTGGGACTCTTCTGTCTCCTCACAACTCTATATAATTTATTCTCAACAACTTTAAATAAAACTGGATCTTCAATTGTGGGTGTGCGATTTTCTGGGACCACTTCATCCCATAAGGCTTTTAGACTTTCATCTTGTTGTTGGGCTATTTCAAACTGCTTCATATGGCTTTGATTTAAACTAAAGGGAATTTCATGGCTGTCATTTTCTGCTCGTGAGGTAGATGGCTGTTCACTTGCAACACTGTATTCAGCCTCCCCTTCTATTTTATCCTGGCTTCTGGTAAGCATGTTAACATGGCGACAGTGGTCAGCCAAATCATTCCCCAACAACACTGGAACTTCCAAATCATCAAAAAGTCCCATTCTCCATTTTCCAGAGAAATTTTTATACTCTATTGGGATTTTGGCCACTGACACTTCAAATACAGGACCATAAATGCCTCTCAACTTATATTTTTGGCCTGGAAGTATCTGTTCTTCTTTGACAAACTCAGGCCTTATGAGAGATGCATCTGACCCGGTGTCTCTAAATCCCATTAGCTCTTGATCTTTTACTTTTATCACCCTCAAATGATCTCCATTTGTTTCTTTTCCTGTACTCCATACTCACATTATTTTTACAGGTTCTTCTTGTGGGTGTGGAGTGTGATTTTCTTTGTGTGGAGATATTTGTTTAACCACTTTAACTGCTTTAGGTGGTGTGATTGGCCTTTTCTGATTGTTCAATTTAGGGCAAGCCGTTCTCTTATGACCCTCTTGGTGACAGAAGTAACAGAAAATGTTTCCTGTGGCAATCCCAGAAATGGCGTCCCTTCTGACTGGGTTTTGACTTCCCATGTCAGTTTTCTCCTTTGGAACCCATTCTCTCGGCCTTTTGGTGGCTACTGAGGTATGACTCAAATTCCAGTCAGCCTCCATTTCATCCAACCAAGCTGCGAGACATGCCACCTGTTTAATTTTCTTATCTTTAACGAACCACATCATTTGTATGGGGATCAGCCGGTAAAACTGTTCCACACAAATCAAATGTTTTAAATTGTCGAAAGTGGTCATTTTACTTCCTTCTAGCCATCTATCTAAGGCTTTCTCTAACCGGCTTCCTAATTGTGAAAAGGTCTCTCCTGTTTTTCGTTTGACCTCCCTGAACATTTTCCTGCTCTGCTCAGGTGTCAGGCCAAACCTTAGCTTAACCCTCTCCTTAAATATGAGGTAATTCGCACTTTCTGAATCACGAAGATCAGCGTAAACCTCACTAAGTTCTCCACAAATTAGTGGTCTTAGGTACACCATCATTTTGGCTTCAGGTACCTCAAAATCATGGCAAGCACGTTCAAAGCTAGCCAAAAATGACTCTACGCAATCCCCCTTCAAATATCGAGGAAAGTTCTTTAAAATTCTTTGCATAGTGGAGTCAGGTTGTTGGTTTAAGTTAGGAGTTCCCTCTTTCTCTCTCAGTTGTAGTTCTGCCATTCTCTCCTCGTGTTTCAAACCTTCCCTTTCTCTTTCTATCTCAGTTTGCATTCTTCCTCTTTCCATCTCCATTTTTTCCCTCTCTATCTCAGCCATTCTTTCTTTCTGCCTCTCTTCAGCTTGCATTCTTTCCCTCTCAGCCTGCATCTTTTCTCTCTCCCATCTCCCTCTGAAACTCAAGTTCCTTCATTCTCATTTCTAGTTTAAGCCTTTCAAGTGCCAAAGAGGTAGCCATTTGTTCCTGACTACTCCCTTGCACTTGGGTCTCAGTTTCCTCAACTGATTCGGTAGCCCCTTCTCTTTCTGATTCCTCAGAAGTACCCTTCTTTGCTTTGGGAGGTGCCATGGTGTCTATTGTATTTCAAAATGGTGATAGTGATGTTCTTTCGCTAAGGTAATTTCCCAATGTCAATTTTTAGTAAAAATTTACCTCAGGATTATCTGGAAATCTACTGGATTTAGGTGTTATACGATCCACACCGCTGCAAACCAATTATAAAGGAATGGCAAATTAATCTCAATCTCTGACACCAAATAATAAAGGACCGATCGGTCAAATGACCGTTTAAACTATACGGTTTTGGCCAAACAATCACTCAAGCTGCCACCAATATTATATTCCGGATCAATAATAGATTTCATCAGCTGCCAAATCAAATTATAGAGATTTACAGACCAAATATAAAATGCTGCAAACCAATATGTAACGATCACCGTTCAATTGATAGACGCCAATGTGTAGAGCGGCCACCAATTGTTAAGGGCTAAACCGGATTATTAGGCTCTTTTTACTCAGGAAAGAACTATTCTTAGGTCTAATAGGGAGAAACATAAATTGAGTAAGTTATGGCTATATAATTACTGATGACTGAGAATTGTTGAAACTGTTTCCTCTGCTTGGCTGACGCTTTTCTACCTTTAGAACTGAGGAAACCTAGTAACACAACCTTTTGTGTTACAATGCAGTTTGTTTTTCAGAGAGATTAAATGCTTATCTAAAGTATTCACACACAGTCTGTGGTAGTAAAAATAGTATGAGACGTTTATTAAACAGTCTTGAAAATCTCCAGGTACAGAATGCTTATTGGTTTCGTTAAAAATCATACAGTGCTTGAATTAGGTTCCAGTCATAACTTTCAAACTGAGAATTTATATCTTCTCCTAAATTAGATTTTTCCCTACAAGCAGCCCACTACACAGGGTCTGTCTAGAAACAATCCTTCTTCTGAGGTAACTATCTGAATCTATTTCTAAGTTAGACTTCTTCCTAAATCTTCACAGCTTTCCAAATCTACAACTGCTCTCCCTAACTCCCAACTCCAACTCTCTCCTCAGGATTTTAAAACGCTCCTTTTTTTTCCTCTCAGCTTCTCCTAAACTCCGCCCCCTTTCTCTACACCAATCCCGGCCATTCCCTGCTGTCTAATGCCTAAGACACGCCCCCCTGCTCTGAACTACACTCAAGATGGCATCTCCCTTCTCCAAAATGGCTGCTGATGCTTCGCCTTGCCCATTCCCTATCTTTCTAGGCTTACAGGCTTTTCCTGGCCCTGCATCCTGGCTGTAACTAAGGTAAAGGTTCTTCACACCTCTCTTTGTCAGGCCCCAAGACAGCACCAGCACCCACCCACCCACCTGGTGCCCCTGTGCATCACCATGTGTGGGGACAAACAGTGGCACTCTTCTGTAAAAGGTTCATTGGGCAGCTCATAGTTTTCTAGATTTGACTGTGAAACTCAGTCTTTGACAGCTCCAGGCAACTTCCTGATTCAAACCATTGCCAACTGGAGGCAACGGGCCTGGGATTCCCAGCAAAGAATTTATTTAAATTAAATTTTATTGGGTTTTACATATACAATAGACAAAAAAGGAAAAAAAGATTTAGATTTACAAGGAAAATGTGAGAACATTTGATTATAGGAAAGTAGGAAATATAAAAGATCAATAAAAAAGAATATATATATATATATGTCTTTGACTTCCATTCTGTGTCTTTGCTTATAATTTTATGTCCATCAATGTAGTCTTATTTTATATCTTTTCCTTCCCCTCTAATATCTTCTATAAATTCATTTGCCTACAAAAGGACCGTTTCAGATATTTCAAGCAAACTTCCCAGAGGTTTATCTTTTCGATTGTCCATCCTATTGACTCTTGTTTTTTAAGTATTCCTCAAATGATGACCAATTTGTCTCTTTTATAGGTTTCCCCCAAGCTTTTCTTCAAGTAAAAAGTTAGTCTATCCATATCTTTAATCTCTTGTAACTTATTTAGCTAGTCCTGTACTTCTGGAATTTTATCAGTTTTCCAAATTTTCGCGTATGTTATCCTTGCCGCCGTTGAGATATAAGTAAGTAAAATGTCCTTATTAGGATCCAAGGTAAGATCTTGCTCAATAATGTTTATTAAGTAATATTCTAGTTTCTTTGGGAATAAAGTTCCTAGTATTTTTTGTGTCTCTTCATGTATTTTCTTCCAGTACTCTTGGGCTTTCTTGCACGTCCACCACATATGAAAAAAGTACCGTCCACATCCTGGCATTTCCAACATTTTTTGTCCATGTTTTTATACATTAAACTTAATTTTTTCGGTGTAGCATACTATCTATGAAACATTTTTAGCCAATTTTATTTTAAACCCATCAAATATTTAATTTCTTGTTCCACATTATTTCCCATTCTCTCAATTGAATAGGCCTCTTTATATTTTTTGCTCACCTAATCATACAATTTTATTATCTCTGTTTCAGTAGACCATTCTAATAATTTATCATACATTTTTGTTATTAATTTATTCTCTGATAAACGAATTTTGTCCCAAGTCAAATTTTTCAAATTAAATCCTAATTTATTATCTTGACTGTAATATTCCTTTATCTGCATGTAGTGTAACCAAGAAATATTTTCAAAATCTTTTCTTACATTTTCGTGTGATTTCAGAATTATTGTGTCAGTAAATCTTTATAAGTTGGCCATGTTGTCCAACCTAACAGTCTTCTCTGATTCGCTTCCATAGGGGATATCCATAACAGAGTTTCTGAATAGAAGTTTCTTTTGTATTTTAGCCATGTCCTCAACAAAGCTGATCTAATAAAATGATTACCGAAACCTTTTTCCTTCTTCTCCCTTTCGTACCAAACATACGAATGCCATCCTGCCCATAAATCGAAACCCTCTAAAGAGAGTAGTTTCTCATTTTTAAGTTTCATCCAGTCACAGATCCATAATAGTGCATTAGCCCCATGGTACAGTTTCATATCTGGGAAACCAAAGCCTCCCCTTGTTTTCTTGTCTATCAGCACTGTGTACTTGATTCTCGGTTTTTTACCTCCCCAAACAAATTTCAATAGATCCTTGTTCCATTCTTTAAATTTTTTTTCACGTTTCTTATAATTGGTATATTCTGGAATAGGGAATGCAATTTGGGCAGTGCATTCATTTTCACCAATGAAATACGACCCAGAAGGGAAAGATTCAAGAATTTCCACTTCTCCAGATCACCCTTAATTTCTTTCCATAATTTCTCATAATTATTTTTTGCTGTAATCCAAATTCCTAAATACTTCATTTTTGTCGTAATGTGTAAACCTGTCCACTTTTGGATTTCCTCTTGCTTCTTTTTGTCCATATTTTTGTCAATACCATCGTCTTTGTTTTATTTACCAAACTTTTCGATCTTTTTTAACCATGCATCTAAATTCTCATTTGGATTCTCTACAATACCAATCATGTCATCTGCAAAAGCTCTTGCCTTAAATTCATATTTCCCAATTTTTGCTCCTTTTAATTCTCTGACACTTTTCATCAATATTTCTAAAGACATAATGAAGATCAAAGGTGAAAGGGGACATCCTTGATGAGTATCTTTACTTATATTGAATTCTTCTCCCAATTGTCCATTAATTGAAATTTTTGCTCTTTGTGTCTCGTAATATCGAATTAATAGCATTGCTAAATCCATGGCCCATATCTAATTCTTGAATTAAAATTTTAAAATAATCCCAATTTAAATTATCAAAGGCTTTCTCTGCGTCCACTGCTAGAAAGGCAACTTCTTTTGGATGGTTTGAGTTGTAATATTCTAGTAGATCTAATATTATTCGAATGTTATCCTTCATATTTCTCTTCGGTAGAAACCCCGTTTATTCTTCCCCAATCTATTCTTTTAGAAAGTCTTTTAATCGTGCCACCAAGATATTAGTAAATATTTTATAGTCTATGTTTAATATTGAAATTGGTCTATAGTTCCTTACATCAGTTGGGTCCAATCCTTCCTTGTGGATTACAGCTATCTCAGCTGTTTTCCATGACTGGTATTATTTGGTTTAAGATTGCGTCGTTCATAACCTTCTTCAATAATGGAATTAATTCCTGTTTCAAGGACTTATATAGTCCCACTGAATATCCATCTGGCCCTGGGGCCTTACTAGGATCCATTTTATTTATAGCTCTTTCAATTTCTTCTGTACTTATTTCTTTGTTTAATCTCTCTCTTTGTTCCTCTGTTATTTTTTTGTAATTTAATTTATTTATTTCGGCCATTATATCTTCTTTTGATATTTGATCTTTTTAAAATAAATGTTTGTAGAATTTTTGAAATTCTTCCAAGATTTCCTTATTTCTAACCACTATTTTTTCACCTACTTTTATTCTAGTTATGTGCTTGCTTCTTTTTATTTATTTGTCTCACTAGCCATCCTCCTGGTTTATTCGCATTTTCAAAGTACCCTTGTTTGATAAATTTCAATTGTTTAGCTTGATTCTCCAGTTCTAAATGGTGCTTTTTCTGTTTTAGTTCTCTTAATAATTTCACTAGCAACACATTTGTTGGATTCTACTTTAATTCCTTTTCATTTATCTCTATGTTTCTTTCAATCTCCTTTATTTCTTTATTTTTCTTTTTATTATTTCTAGTGTTGTGTTGAATCAAATGACCCCGCAGGAGTGCTTTGAGCACGTCCCATACTATCTGGGGTTTGACTTCATTTGTATCATTTATCTTTAAGTAGTCCTGAATTATTTCCTTGTACTTCTTGATGTCATCCTCCTTCTTTAATAAATTTTCATTCATTCTCCATTTTCTGAATTTAAATTCACAATTAATCACCATCTCTAGTGGACAATGATAAGATAATTCTCTAGGTAAAATATCTATGGTATCAATTCTAGTTGATAAACTTTACAACAGCCATATCATGTCAATTTTTGACCAGGATTTATATCTATGAGAGTCAAATGTAAAATCCTGTTTGTCCCCGTTCCTTAATCTCCATATATCTTCTAAGTCCATTTCTTCTTTTAATAATATCCATTTCTGGGGGAGGGTCGAACAACCCTCTTTTGAGTTCTTATTTTTTAATCTCTTGCTTTTGTCTCTCTTACTGTTTAACACTCCATTAAAATCTCCTACCAATACTAATTCATCATAGTCTGTCTTCATCAAATTTTATTTCAACCTCTTAGTAAAAATTTATTTTGGGGCCATTTGGTGCATTAATATTACGCACTAAAAAAGTTTGATCTCCAATTAAAACACTCACTCCTAATATTCTTCCTTCTTGGTCTTTAAATTCTAATTTTGATTCGTAACAGTTTTTAATATATGTAACTATTCTTCTTTTTATCATAATAAGTAATATGATAAAATGAGTAATATTCATTTCCTAATTTCTTATTCGTTAAGTGGGGTTATGTTTTGGGCAAGGTGCATTTCTTGTAATGTAATAACATCATAGTTTCCTCTTTTAAGTTTGTTAAAAACCTTCTTTTCTGAGGAGAGTTGAGACCATTGATATTGTTAGTATATAATTTTATTTGCTGTTCAAACATCATCATCATTTTTATCCTCATCAGTCCCAGTGTCCTCAGTATCCTCATCCAAATTCCCCATTGCTAAATCCATTTGTGCCTGTATTTCCTCATCTTCATTTTCAAAAGATCCAGGTCTTGGTCTTTTCTTCTTGTTTCCTTTTTTTTGAGATGGTTCTTTTTGGTCTTCGTTTGTTTCTTTCATCAGTCTTTCATAGAAGGCTTTCGCTTTATCTTCTGAAGTTAACCAATATTTCTCTTCTTTATCAGTCATCATGATGCCCTCATATCTCTCCCAACGAAATCTAATTTGTCTTTTCTTGAGTTCTTCCATCAGGAAGAAGTATTTTCTTCTTCTATTTAGTGTGGCTTGAGGGAATTCTTTAAACATCACTACTTTTATTCCATTATGAAGTGTTGCTTTTTTACTATTTTTTCGGAGGATTTCATCTCTAATTCTTCTTTTTGAAAGTTGTACTATTATGTCTCTCAGGACTATATGTTTTTGAATAATTTGTGGAAATTCTAAAGGTTTTGAAAATTTCTTTATCCATCTCATCTTCTGTACATTCCATGCACGAGGACAGTCTTTTAATTGTAATTTGTCTTAAGTCTTCTTTCAAGTCTTCTTGTACATTTCTTATTCTTAATTGAAAGTCAAGATCTGCCTGTTGGAGTTTTTCTTGAGTTCTCTCTAATTGCTCTTGTTTCTTATCCAATTATTTCATCTTCTTTTGGATTTTATTATGATTCTCTTCCATTTTCAATTTATCTTTCTTTAACTCTTTGGTTTCTCCAAATAATTGCTTTATATCCTTTTTAATTGCTCCATATTCTTCTTTAATTCTTTTTTCATTTCCATCTATTCTTCTTGCATTAATTTACAATTTGTGTCTTGTTTCTCAGCAATTTCATGTACTTCCTTTGAACCGCATCTTGTTTTTTAGATAATGTTTGTATCTCTTTCAGTATGTCTTTCATATTCGTCTCCTCTGAACCTTGTGATCCTCCTCTCACCGACAATCTCATATCTCTCATTTCTTTTTCCTATTCCATCTTTGTTTTTGGAGTTGCCATTGTAAATCAAAAGAAGCTGAGGGGTATAATTTTTATTTAATCTGTCCCTAATATTATGAATTTAATATTTAATAATTAATATTTAATATATTTATATATTTAATCAATTATCAATTATCAATTTCAGCAATTATCCTCAATTAATTTTAATCAATTTCTGGAGAGACCCCCTGTGAGGAAGCCGTGTAATTATCAATATCAACTTATGAGCTGGATGCCAATGGACCACTAATTAAAGGAGGTTTACTTATTTGATAGCGTGGCTTACATTTAATAACCCTAATTTGGTCCTCCTTCTTCTTGTGCAGGGCTGTTTGACTTAGAAGAAATTATATCAGAAGCAAGGCTTGAGAAAAACAGTAACAAGTTTATTGGAATATAACAGGAGTAGAATAGTTTCAATATTACTTCACTCTAGAGGCACAATCTTAGCTGGTTACATTTATAGAGTTTCTTGAATGACTAGGCACTAAACAGATTTCAAAAGCTTTCTTTAGGCAGATGTTTCTTTCTTTAACAACCGTTCTGGTAATACAAATAAGCTGCTTGACTTATTCAACTGTATTGGCTCCAAGCCAAATCTTGATTCTTAATCAAAGAATCAGTCCTCCCTGTGGTTCTATCACTACAGGATTCCTGTTGGATTTCTACTTCCACACAGGATCAACTACCTCTGTAGTTCACAACTACAGATCAGTTCCTTGATCCTCTCACTGAAGAATCCTCTCCTGTAACTCTCTGGTTACAGATTGCTGATTCACAGATCAGTCCTCTTCTGTAACTCTCCGGCTACAGATTGATGACTTTCAAAAAGCTGCGCTGCCAAATGGCAGTTGGCAGTTGGCTCCGCCCCCATTGCTATGGTAACTCAGCTCAAGGCAAGCCAAGCCAGTTACCATCCCTAATGAAATACAATTCTACATACATACAATTACTAACTATTGTCTAAACAATACATGACTATAGGAATAAAAATACATATCATCATACCTCCCAACCCATAAGGATTATTTTTGACTTTTCTACCAACTAGAATGGTCAAAAACAATTTGGGTGATATTAACATCATATAACTATATACAAACCATATATTGATCAGTCATCCAATAATATCGTTTAAAGCATCCTGGAAAGTGAGTCCGCAACAACATTGGTTCTACCTTTTACATGCTGGATATCAAAAGTATAATATTGTAACAATAAACTCCTTTGTAAAAGTTTGTTGGTGGTGCCTTTTGTGTTATCTAGCCATCTTAATGGGGCATGATCCATTTGAATGGTAAACCTTCCCCATAAATAAGGCCGCAACTTTTGAATGGACCATATTATAGCTATAAATTCCTTTTCAATAGTGGACAAACTACATTCCCTGGGCAATAACTTTTTACTTAAAAATAGGATAGGATGACTCTCTCCTTCCTGATCTATTTGGCTTAATACTGCCCCCAACCCAGTTTTGGACCCATCACATGTTAAAGTAAAGGGTTTATCAAAGTCTGGGGCTCTCAATACGGACCGTCAAGTTATGGCCTGTTTTAACTGGTCCATAGACCTTTTACACTCTACAGTCCAAATTACTTGATTAGGGCAACTCTTCCGCGTAAGATTTGTCAAAGGTGCCACCAAATTACTAAAGCAGTGATGGGCAACCTTTTGAGCTTGGTGTGTCAAAACACGCCAAAAAAACTGAGCATAACTCAGGTGGGGTGTCACTTCGAGAAAAAAACCAATATAACAAAAATATATTATTGTAATATATAACTTTATTTAATGATCCAAAAAGCTAATTATTTAACTTACCTGCTTTTTTCTATAATGTCATATATCTCGGCATTATAGAAAAATGCTGGTGCAGGAGCTGAGAATGAAAGGTCCTTCTTGGGATGCGGCCCCATTCTTCTGTGTATGCGGCCGCATGCAGTCGCATGTCATCAAAAATGGCTACGCATATCAGTGCTGACACACATGTCATAGGTTCGCCATCATGGTACTAAAGGATGGGATAAATTTCCGATAATATCCTGCCAACCCAAGAAATGATCTTGCTTGTTTCTTTGTCTTAAGTATTGGCCACTGATGTATGGCTTCCACCTTGGTAGGTTCTGGCCCAATGATACCACAACCCACAATGTGTCCCAAGTACTTGGTGGTGCGATTATCCATGTGGCACTTAGGGGCCTTGATCGTTAAACCTGCCTCCTGTAACTGATGCAACACTTGGTCAATATGTTTTAAGTGGTCTTCCCAGGTGGTACTAAAGATTCCAATATCGTCCATGTATGCAACACAAAAGTCTCCCATTCCACTAAGTACATTATCCACTAAACGTTGGAATGTGGCTGGACTGTTTCTTAAACTAAATGGTAAAGTAGTGAACTCATATAATCCTTCCTGAGTTCTAAATGCAGTATTTTCTTGGTCTTGGAGAGCCATAGGTACTTGCCAAAATCCTTTCGTTAAGTCTAAGCTACTAATATAATTGGCTCTACCCATCCTCTCTAATAAGTCATCTAACCAGGGCATTGGATAGTTATCTGGTTGTGTGACTTTGTTTAAGAGCCTATAATCCACACACAACCATATGGTGTTGTCCGGTTTTTGTACTAGTACAATAGGCAATACCCATGGGCTATTAGATAACACCCATTTCTAGTATTTCCTTTATCTCCCTTTCAATACATTTGGTTAGCTTCCCCGTGATTCTATATGGAGATGAAGCTATAGTTGGGGAGTCACCTGTAAGGATTCGATGGTGAACTCCTTTTACTCTTCCTGGAAGATCTGAGAATAATTGATTATACTTGCTAAGTAACTTTCTAATCTGGGTTTGTTGTTTCTGGGATAATTCTGGAGTCGCTATTGTCTGTTGCTTTGGGTCAAGGCTGCCTCTTCCATGGAGTTGCTATGGAGCCTTGTAAAAGGATTCCCTCCTCTCTGGTCATCTATTTTGAGATATCCCACCGCTGCCACCAAAATGTGAAAAGGGGTCAGGCTGCCAGCCTGTGTAGATATTCCACCAATAAATATAAAGGATGTTTAATTCTGCTGCCACTATTTTGTGTTCATTTAAGCTGAGGCTTAGAGATTGAGAGTGAGACTCTGTTTAAGGCAAAACGGTAACTGTTGGTTTATTTGTATCCTTCGAGTTACATAACCATGATGCTTTCGAGAGTATATATATAGTATAAATGCTTGATGGTTACAATGATAGTTATTGATTCTTCTCTTATGAAGATGTTACTTTACACATAGTTTCTGTGTGACTTTTGTTTACGTATTTCCTCAGCCTTTCCTTCATAAAACTTTCATAACATTACTACTAAAAACTGTTTCCAAAACAAAAACTACACTCCCTTAACCGGATGCTGAAAATCATGACTACTTTGCATTTAAAACCTCTGTACTACTAACTTTTCTCTCCCAGCTCCTTCATGTCAGCCACCTACACTAGCTATCCCCAGCTAACTGAAAAAGATTCTTCAGTTGGCCTCCTCTACCTGTGATTATTGACTCCGCCCATCTCTCATGCTTTGGCACCTGCTCATTTGCATCTGGCCAATCAGGCCACTCCTATGCTTTTCTGCTCGATGAGAGCCACAAAATGGCTGCTCACGCACCAACCCTTCAAAGCAGGTCACATACCAATTTTCCCAGGTAAGTAAGATCCGTCACAAGCCTCTTTCTACTCCTGCTGGCAGTGGTGTATATCCTTTACTTTTCTTTTTTCCCTCCTTACTCTTCCATTCTTTCTCCCCCTTTCCTTCTCTCTTTCCTTCTTCTTTCCCTTCCTTTCCCCTTCTCTTTTATATCCTTTTCTTTCTGTCTTCCCCCCCCCCTTTTCCCTCCTTTCTACCCCTTCTCTCCCTCCCTTCTCTTTATCCCTCCTTTTCTATTGATAATACTCTTACTCTACTCTTTCTCTTTCCTCCTCTATTTCCCTTGTTTTCTTACCTCCCTTTCTTTCTACACCGCCTCAGATTGATGACATGGTGAATCAATCATAACCAGTGACATCTCTCTTTATCAAAACCTGTGCTAGCAATTAAAGATGCTGCTCAGAGGGCATCCACTAAAAGCTCATATGTATACAAATGGTCCCGTTTTTCCTCTTTTGCTGACCAGACGGGAGAGACCCCTACCTCAACCTCAACTCCTGTGATTTTAGAATTTTTTGCTCTCTCACAGATGAGAACCTTTCACTATTGTTCCTAAAATGCTACCTTGCAGCTATGACTTGGTATTGGAGGAAGATGGGACTTCCATCATACTTCTCTGACCCCTTGGTATCCCTTTTCCTTCGGGGTTTTAAGAACATCAGACCCTCAGTTGCCCCTGTGGCTCCAGCATGGAGCCTAGAGATTGTGCTCTCCTCTTTCTCCAAGCCCCCTTTGAGCCATTGACTTCTACAGACATGCCCTTTCTCTCGTGGAAGATAGCATTCTTAGTTGTCATCACATCTGTGCGGCATACTAGTGAACTTTGTGTTCTTTGAGCGGACAAGCCCTTTCTGGCCTTTAACAAAAATAATGAGATTTTGTGCACTGACCTCATGTTCCTGCCCAAGGTAGCCTCCCGTTTTCGCACATCACAGGAGATAATTTTGCCTGCCTTCTTTCAGAATCTGTGTTCTTCCTTGGAGCAGGCCCTCCACTTGTTGGACGCTCATAGGCACTGGCCTTTTATGTCCCCAGAACAGCAGAGATCAGAATGTCTCTAAGAAGGATGCCAGTGGCCTTCCTGTGTCCACGCAATGACTATCGTCTTGGATTGTTTCTATAATTTGACTGTCTTATCAGATAGCTGGTGGAGACTTACATAGCCAGGTTAAAAGCCACTCCATGAGATCTGTAGTGACATCTATGGCTTTTCTGAGAGGTGTTCCTTTGGAAGACATATTTTGTGCGGTGGCCTGGTCCACTATGCTTATTTTTATCTCACACTAGAAGATTGATTCCTTCTCCCGAAGAGATGTGGCCTTTGGAAGAGCAGTCCTGTTTTCCTCGGTGGCATGAGGCCCACCAGCCAAGGTTAGTAGCTTGCTAGTCTACCATATGTGCGATTTCACAGACACCATTATGAAGAAGTAATGGTTGCTTACCTGCAACCATGTTTCTTCGAGTGGTGATCTGTGAAATTCGCACATCCTCCCTGCTGTTGTCATGCCTTAGTCCTTCAAGCTGCTACCCGTGGTGGAGAAATGGAGGCAGTAGCCCTCTCATTGGCTATATACTCTATAGGAAGTATGGGCGGGGCTTTCAACAAAATGCGTCCTAGAGCTCTAGAAAACTTCAAACTGCTGGCAGAGATGCAGGAAATAACATATGTGCTAATTTCACAGATCACCACTAGAAGAAACACAGTTACGGGTAAGCAACCATTACATCTTACCTATGGGAATTAACTGACCTTTGAGGTCATACATATTTTTAATATGTCTCAAGCGGGTCTTTTCATGGTGTCAAAATAATTCCTAATTTCTGCATTTCTCCATCTATTGAGGGCTTTCCCTCCCCCAAAATACTATTAAATAAACTTTGCATTTCTGGGACTAATACGTCTATCATTTCTTCATAAATTTCAGCTGTATATCTATCTAATTCAGGTGATTTGGCCTTTTAAAGATTTTTCATCATCTGTTTTATTTTCTGTATTGAAATGTTGGTGTTTAATCATTGTTTCTATTTTTTGTTGACATGCCCTTTCTTATATTCTTCAATGCATGTTGTACAGAGACCTTAGAACTAATCTCATTAAATCATGGCCTCTAAAATACCCAGGGTGCAGTGAAAAATATTATTCCACCCTGCTGCTTTCAGACACTAGCACTACAATGACTTGCAATGTTGCTAAATTTTGTTCTGCAGCACTTAAAATTAGACAGATGATGATTGACCCCGTAATGCAAAGTCCTGTTGGGAATGTAGTTAGAGCAACATTTTACAACTGAAATGCTACTAATGTGCCCCCCCTTTCCTCTTTAGTGCCCCCCCCCGTGTTTTGACCCCTCCTATCAGTCGTCCATCCCCCCCCCCCTCGGTTCCATACCTGTTACAATAACCTGTGTTTTAAACTGTGATTTTAAGCTATTTTATAATCTGTTTTTTAATAAGTTCTTCTCTGGGGAGAAGTGCTTCCCCTCCCAGGGAGCTTGTGCCCCACTTTGTGTTGGTCAGTGACTATAATAAAGTATTGTATTGTATTGCATTGCATTGTATATTCCTTATGTAATCTTTGATAGTATGCTGCAAAGGCTTTCTGTATCTCAGCTGAATTCTAGGAGCCCCCGGTGGTGCAGTGGGTTAATCCCCTGTGCCGGCAGGACTGAAGACCGACAGGTCGCAGGTTCGAATCCGGGGAGAGGTGTATGAACTCCCTCTATCAGCTCCAGCTCCTCATGCGGGGACATGAGAGAAGCCTCCCACAAGGATGATAAAAACATCAAATCATCCGAGCATCCTCTGGGCAGCGTCCTTGCAGACGGCCAATTCTCTCACAACAGAAGCGACTTGCAGTTTCTCAAGTCACTCCTGTCATGACAACAACAACAAAAAACCTGAATTCTGTGTATGGGTGTAATTTTTATTGAGTTTTTTTAATGTGTGGAGGTCAGTGCACAACTGATCAACACACAGTCTTCACAAAATGAGGTTCCACTGGTGGTGTAGTTTAACACAATAACCTTGGCTTCTCAATCTTTTGCAGCCTTCTTCCGCCTTTACAGCCATTGTAACATGTACCATGTTATCCTCCGCCTGCTCCGCCGTTGAGGTCTTTGGGTCTTCGGAGTGTACTTGGTCTGGAACCTCCATCATGGCCACTCCTGGGAGTGCACGACTCCAGTTGTTGTGCCCACAGGTTCATTGGAACATGCAAGCCCCCTCACCACAACAAGGTGACAGTCCATTGAGGGGGACATTAGAAATGGTCAACATTAGAAAATGTTGACCATTTCTGCTACCTTGGCAGCCACCTCTCCACCAAAGTCAACATCGACACTGAAATACACCACCGCCTGAGCTCTGCGAGTGTAGCATTTTTCCGAATGAAGCAGAGAGTGTTTGAGGACTGGGACAGCCGTATGGATACCAAGGTACTTGCTTATAAAGCTATTGTCCGTCCAACCCTGCTATATGCCTGTGAAACGTGGACTGTCTACAGACGTCACATGCAACTCCTGGAACGATTCCATCGGCTCTGCCTCCGGAAAATCCTGCAAATCTCTTAGGAAGACAGGCGGACAAACGTCAGTGTGCTGGAAGAAGCAAAGACCACCAGCATTGAACCGATGGTCCTCTGCCATCAACTCCGCTGGACCAACCACGTTGTCCGGATGCCCGACCACTGTCTCCCAAAGCAGTTGTTCTACTCCGAACTCAAGAATGGAAAACAGAATGTTGGTGGGCAGGAAAAGAGATTTAAAGATGGGCTCAAAACCAACCTTAAAAACTCTGGCATACACACTGAGAACTGGGAAGCCTTGAGTTCTCCAGCTGGAGGTCAGCTGTGACCAGCAATGCTGCAGAATTTGAAGAGGCACGAATGGAGGGGAAAGAGAGAAACGTGCCAAGAGGAAGGCGCATCAAGCCAACCCCGACCAAGACCGCCTTCCACCTGCAAACCAATGCCCTCACTGCAAGAAAAGATGCAGATCAAGAATAGGGCTCCACAGTCACCTATGGACCCACCAGAATACTGATCCTGGAAGACTATCCTACTCGGCCAACGAGGGATCGCCTAAGTAAGTAAGTAAATAAGGAAGTAAGGAAGTAAGTAAGGGTGTAATTCTTATTTGCTTGCACTTTATTAACTTTTGCCCTCTGTTTGTTTTGCCAGCCTTTTAATCAAATTTATATTAGGTCTCTGTGTTTTGCCAGCCTTTTAATTAAATGTATATTAGGTCTCTGTAAAACATTTTTGGCTGAAGTTAGAAAGCCTACTCCACAGCATTGGGGAGGCAACAGAGAAATCGTTCCTTGCTGCCACCATTGCATCTGCAAGGAACCATCCAGCTGAGCTGTTTTGGTTAACACATGCTGGTCCTCAAGGAGAAATCCCTGTTCATTCAACAACCCATTGTGAAGAATTTGCAAGGCACTTTGCAGATAAAGTTGCTCAGATCTGTCCTGACTTAGATGGTGTTATTGATACACTTCCAATGGATGTAACTTTGGCTCCTGCTTGTCCAGTGTTGATGGATACCTTTCAATTTGTGCAGCCTGAGGACATGGACAGGATCCTTGGAAAGGTGAGAGCTACCATATGTATTCTAGATCCTTGCCTTTCCTGGCTGATCAAACAGGCCAAAGGGGGACTGGCAGAGTGGGTGAAGGTGGTGGTCAGTGCCTCCTTGGAACAAGACAAAGTTACAACTTGCCTAAAGGAGGCAGTTGTGAGATTTATACTAAGAAAGAAATCCCTGAACTCCTTATAATGAACAACTATCAGCCAGTCCAACCTTCCCTTTCTGAGCAAAGTTTTGGAGCGTATGGTGGCCTCTCAACTCCAGTGATTTCTGGATGAAACGAATTATCTAGATCTATTTCAATCTGGTTTCAGGCCTGGCTATGGAACAGAGACAACTTTGATTACCTAAGTGGATGACCTACAAAGAGAGAACCAAAGGGGGAGTTTATCCACTCTTGTATCATCTGCAAATTTGGTAATGATATTGTTATGGTGTATGAGGGTGCAATTGTGTACAAAGTGTAAAGCAGAGAACTCATCACACAGCCCTGTGGTATCCCTGTGGTGTACCTGTGGTATTGACAGACCTGAAGAGGTATAATGATTACCCTCTGAGAACGTCCAGACAAGAAATCAATAATCCAGAAACAGATTGTGAATATTGAAGGTGGTGCTGGGGGACTCCTGTTCGAACCCTTGGCTGTTGACCTCAGGACCTCGGGTTCCATTTTTTCCCCCATGCTGTTTAACATATACACAAAACTGCTGGGAGAGGTAATCCAGAGGTTTGGAGTATAGTGCCAACTCTACTACTCCTTTCCACCTAATGCCAAGGAAGCTGTCCTGGCCCTAATCCAGTGCCTGTCATCACAAAACAGAAGTACTCCAGGTAACTCATAAGGCAGAGCAGGAATAGGGATTCAGCCTGTGCTGGATGGGATCACACTCTGGGAGGAAGCAGCAGAATGCCACGGGGGACACATCTCTGGGAGTCGCATGATCACCATTACCAGCAACCACATAACCATAGCAACCATAATCCAATCTGCTGTTCTGAGGTGTTGTGGATTTCTAATTGACTGTCATTACTGAGGTAAGTAAGGGGGAGGCTGGGAGAGGCGAGGGCCTGTGCTATGGGTGCCATTTCCCACCTTTAGAAAAAGCAGCAGATGAAGTTCGTAGTGTTTGCGTGGGCTTGAAGTGTACAAAATAGCAACCTTCAATTGAAGATTTAGTCAATGAAATTCAGCAACAAAAAAGTATCACTAATAGGCTAGTTAGTTAAAGAATTCCCACTCACTTATCTTAGTTCACAACACCCCACACAAGTTAAATAATATCAAGACCAACAAAAGAAACTGACTGACTAATGAACAAAGAGGTCACTAAGCAGGTAAGTTAAATAATTCCTTTTTGGTTTATTAAATACAGTTATATATTACAATTATACATTTTTGTTGTTTAAACTATAAATAACATGAAATTACGATTTTTTTCTCAAAGTGACACTCCACCTGAGTTATGCTCCTTTTTTGTGCATTTTGACACACCAAGCTCAAAAGGTTGCCCATCACTGTCCTAGAGGAACAATCTGACCTGGTGTGTATTATCGAGACCTGGTTGGATGGAGCTGGGGGTGAGGGGTTAACCTCTCCCATCTCTGGCCACCAGATTTCTCGGTACAGCAGAAGGGTAGGCCTGGGGGCAGGGAGGAGGAGTCACAGTCATCAATCAGGATTCTATCTCTCTGATCAGATGCCCCAGCCCGCAGTTGACTGAGTTCAAGTGTTTCTATTTAAAGGTGAGTAGCCAGGACAGAATAGGAATTCTGTTCATGTACTGCCCATCCTGCTGCTCAACCATCTCCCTACCTGTACTAAGCGGGCTGGTCTCTAGCTTGGCATTGGAGTTCCACTGGCTCATAGTGCTGGGGGACATCAACATCCATGTGGATACTAGCCTGTCAGGAGTGGCTCCGGACTTCATGGCCGCCATGACAACCACGGGGCTGTCTCAGGTGATACTTGATCCCATATCACTGGACACATGCTGGACTTTGAGAAAAAAACCATAATTTTATGATATTTATAGTTTAAACAACAAAAATATGAAGGTGGAGTGGAGGAACTATCTATAGTTCCGTTGTCATAGACCAACCCTTATCTGATCAAGTTTGGACTAACAGTGATCCTAAACCTCTACGGGGGTGGAGGACCAATGAAACTGGTCTGCCCCAAGAGACTTATAAACCCAAATGGATTTCTGACAGCTCTTGGGGGTTTTCCTGCCACCATGGAAGGTGATTCTGTCAATGCCTTGGCAAACCTTTGGGATTTGGAGGTCGCCAAGGCTGTAGACACAATCATTTCGGAACGTCCTCTTGAACAGAGCTGAGCCCTGGGGTATAAATGCGGAGCTAGCAGCGATGAAGCAAATGTGCAGGAGACTAGAGCAACGTTGGAGCCCAATTTGCACAAAATCTGATCAAACACAGAGTATAGCATGCTGGAAATCCTACTTGGTGGCAATGAAGGTAGCTGAAAAATATTTTATGGTCACCAACATTGCATCTGCAAAGAACCATCCAGCAGAGCTGTTCTGGGTGGTCAGGGAACTCCTTCAGCCCGATTCTTGGGTGGGGACCCAAGGAACTCAGTGGCCCATGGTGAGGAATTTGCAAGATTCTTTGCAGATAAAGTCACTCAGATCCGTTCCAACCTAGACACCTCCATTGATGCAGTCTCTGTGGATGTATCCTGGGCACCTGCTTGTCAAGTTTGAATGGATTCATTTCAATTTGTGCAGTCCAAATATGTTGACAGGATCCTTGGAGAAGTGAGACCCACCACATGTATCTTGGACCCTTGCCCTTCCTGGTTAATCAGACAAGCCAGAGGAGGATTGGTAGACTGGGTGGTGAGGGTAGCTAATGCCTCCCTTACCCAAGGCAAATTCCCAACTAATATAAAAACAGTATCAGTTAAACCACTGCTAAAGAAACCATTGTTAGATTTGACTGAAATTGTTGCTTTAAACTGCTTATTTATGATGTTTTTATACTTATTATCGATGTATATGGATTGTTGTTTACATAATTTTAATATGTTGCAAGCCGCTTTTGGTCCTGGGATATAAATAAAGGTATTATTATTATTATTATTATTATTATTATTATTATTATTATTATTATAGTTTAAATAGTAAGCTCCCCAAGGCATTCTGTTGAAGTCTCTTCTTTGTCTTATGTCTAATGCGTAATTAACACTGACTATACAAAACAAACTGAGCACAACCTAAATACAACTGACTGTCTGCAGGCTTCCATACTTCACACTTTAAGAACACAACCATTCAATGCCAAAGCTTCCCACCAAAATGGAACTGAAGAGGAGAGTCTACTGAACAAGCAAGTACCTGCCGCATACCAGTACTGCCATCTGTTGAGGAGTTACGAAGATGGGGGCATTACTTTTCATTCAAATCTCGTACATAACAAATCTAGAATAGGAGGTTTGTAGAAGGTTGCTATTTCCAACAGGATTTGTGTGTTAAATGTAGCTTCTTGTTGGTTTTGAAGAGTTATCGATTCTTTAACTTTTTTAGCTTATCTGCATTCCATTCTTTTAAAAAAATATTTCTTCTTTACAATGTTTACAATGTCCCCTTATAATTGCTTATTGATTCTGAATCCTTGTTTTCATTAAATTAATATTTAATTTTTTTGGTGATATATTCGCTATCCTCTCTCCTAATCATAATTAAATTGTTATATTTCCATATCCCATTTCTCTATTTGTTATTTATTTCAAATTCTATTATTAGTGGTGCAGGGTCTGAAAGCCATACACCATAGATTTGAATATTTCTTATCACCATATCGTTGGGATTCCCTAATCAAAACATAATCTATGTATGTATGTTTTATGTCAATTAGAATAATATGTACACTTGGATTTTATATTATCTCAGATCCCTCCCTTAGTCCCCAGTTACATAAATTTGTTTTTATTTATATCTATATTAAAATCCCCTGCTACAATAGTCTCTTCCCCATAAAATGTCTCCAACGTCTTAAGTACTTTCCTGAGAAATCTTATTTGGCCATGGTTTGGACTATATTTTTTTTACTGTTGTAATTTTTTTATTATCTAATTTAAATTTCAAAAATACATATCGCCTCTTTCTATCTTTAATCTGGTACAGAATCTCAATATTTAGATTTTTGCACATTATTATTGCCACCCCTCTCGCTTTATTTGTTCACCTGGCTTCTTCTTTTGTTTCTTATAACAAAGAATTCAGTTTTTTATCATTTTTGCCATGCATTTCTTGAATATACCATATATTAGCACTCTCTTTCTTAGTTAGATTCATCAATCTATACCTTTTAAATTTGAAGCCAATCCATTAACATTTAAAGATATTAAACCCTCTACTCATTTTCTTTTGAGAGCATTTTTATTTTCTGCCCATAACAAAATAGCTAATGATTTAATTGTATACACGAACTTCATATATACATGTGTAGTTTGGGTTATTCCAGTTACTTGAAATTACAAGTTGAAGGTATTGCCACCCTTCCAGACATGGTCCCTGAAAATAAAAAGGGAGAAAGACACAGAAAGTTTAATATATATGCGACTACAAACATATATATTGGTATAAAACACAACTCTTCCCTTGCAGAGGAAAGAGTTGTTGGGGTAGTAGTTGAAAGCTTTGACTATAGGCTACAGGCCCGTAGCCAGGTGAGTTTGATTCGGGGGGGGGGGCTAAGTCTGAGTGAAAGAAGGTCTACCCTAGCAAACCTTTCGTATCGTTACCCCAATACTCCCAGGCATATGGGATATATTGAGCATGGTGATCAGATCATGATATGAATAAACATAACAGTTTAAATAATGTACCAGTAAGGCTTTCTCGCGGACCACCATGAGAATTTTGGGGGGGGGGCTGAAGCCCCTCAAGCCCCCCTCCCCCCTGGCTACATGCCTGATAGGCTATTAAATATATATCCCTAAATTGATTCATTCATCCCAGCTTGAGTAAGCCCATTAAACCAATGGGACATTCTCAAATTTTGATTCACTATTCTGTCATTGATTCCATGTAGTCACATTAGATAACGTCATCCACTGGATTCGGGTAGCTAGAAATGTCTTAAAATGCATCTACATTGCAGAATTAATGCAGTTTGACATCAGCTTCACTGCCATGGCTCAGTGCTAGGGAATCCTGGGAGTTCTAGTTTGACAAGTTGAAATTCACTTTATTACAGTCAATGACCAGCTTGATAGTATAACAAGGTCTTTAGCCTTCTCTATCAAAAAGTGCTGGGGCCTTTCCAAACTACACATCCAAGGGGTTTATAGCACCAAACCATGATAGTTGGTGTCAAAATGCATGAATTCTACAGTCCATATGCACCCTAAGACTTTCCCGCCTGGGTGAAGTGGTCCATATTCAGAATAGGTCTGGGTATCAGCCAAGACCAAGACATTGAAAGGGTGTCGGGCGGAAAAAGCATCAAGGTCTCCCTTAATGGAACCGGTCTGCCTCCCACTAACTTCTGTAGGACTTTTGCAGCACATGGCAATGTAGAGATCAGAGGAGAGTGTATGCAGTCAAGGGGGCATTTGGCCAAAGACAGTTGAGGGTTTTTTGGCTATAAATGGTAGAGCAGTGTCTTTGGAAGAGAAGCTGGCCAGGGAAATCCATGAAGACAAAAACTATACACTTCTAGCCAAGGACCATTCTACAAAGCCCAACTCTCATTTGACATAGATTTCCCTTGTAGACCCCATGCATGACTTCCCCAATATCTTCTTCAAACGACTGGGAAGTCTTCTAGAGTAGAGTGGAAACTGATATAGTGGCTCTATATTAGGGTTCCTCAAAGGAATTTGAGTGGGCCAGATGCAGCCGTCCAAGGTAAATTACCGGACCCCCACCCTAGTCTGAAACAGCAATCCAAATTCACTTGACTATCTCATCATCGAAAAGCAGGTCCACACTTCCCACTGAAATACTGGTAAGTTTATGTTATTTAAAATTGCTCTTCCTTCTAAATATTGTATTGTTCTTTCATAAATTTTTTGCACTACAAACAAGGTAAGTGTATAGGAATTTGTTCATGTCCTATAGTCCACAACCACAACAGTCTGAGGGACTGTTAACCGACCCCCTGCTTAAAAAAATTAAAGACCCCTGCTTCAAATGTTGCAGCTGAGCTTTCGAGAGAAAAGGAGGAATTCCCATAGAGAGCTCCATGTGTCATTTAGAGGTGCCATGGAGCAAAGAGAACACACCATGCTTGGTAAGAAGCCTGCTTTTAATATTTTAAAGGCAGAACAGGGGGATTTCAAATCTGCAGAGAATAAGATATTTAAATATTTCACTTCCCTGTGCATTTTCTACAGTGTGGAAGGGCCCTGGGTGACCTTGGACATGTCACATTCTTTCAACTTGGGGGAAGGGTCACTCCTGGACAATGGTTGTGTTCCAGTAGCATTCTCTCCTGATGTTTCACCTACATCTGTGGCTGGCATCTTCAACGGTTCTGTTGGCAATGAAGCAAATGGGGTGTATATATATCTGTGGAATGCCCAGGGTGGGAGGGAAAAAACCTTATCTGTGAAGCAAGTGTGATTGTTGCAGTTAGCAAGCTTGAATAGTACTGAATAGCTATGAAGCTGCAAAGTCAATCACTGAGGGTATCTGCATAGAGGTAGCCTGGGCTTTGTTGCCTAGAGGTATCCTCTGCTTGGGAGGTGTTAACTGGCAATTGATTGTTTGCTATCTGGAGTTCTCCTGTTTCTTAGTGGTATTCTTTATTTACTTGATTCTGGTGTTTTTTAATATTGGTAACCAGATTTTGTCCATTTTCATGATTTTCTCCTTTCTGTTGAAATTATCCACGTGCTTGTGGATTTCAATGACTTCTTTGTGTCATGACATGATGATTGTCAGAGTGGTCCAGCATTTCTGTGTTCTCAAATAATATTCTGTGTCCAGGTTGGTTCATCGGGTGCTCTGCTCTGGCTGACTTCTCTGGTTGGAGTAGTCTGCAGTGCCTTTCATGTTCTTTGATTTGTGTCTGGGCACTGTGTTGGTGATCCCTGTGTAGACTTGTCCACAGCCACATGGTACACAGTAGACTCCTGCAGAGGTGAGAGGATCCCTCTTGTCCTTTACTGAATGTAGCATTTGTTGAATTTTCTTGGTGGGTCTGTAGATTGTTTGTAGTCTGTGTTTCTTCATCAGCTTCCCTATGAAGTCCATGGTTCCCTTGATATACTGTAAGGACACTTTTCCTATAGGTGGATCTATGTCTTTACTCTTGTGCCTTGTTCTTGTAGCTCTTCTGATGTCTGTCATAGAGTACCTACTAGCTTGTAGAGGCCAGTCTAGGTGGTTAAGTTCACCTTGGAGGAGGTGGGGTTCAAAGATCTTGTTTGCACGGTCTGCCAGGGCTCTAATTGTGCTTCTTTTTTGACCTGGGTGATGACTGGAGTTTTTATGTAGGTATCTATCAGTGTGTGTACGTTTTATGGAAAACTGCATGGCCCAATTGTTGTTTTGGTTCATGGATTACTATGGGATCTAGAAATGGTAGTCAGCAACATCCAGCCAAATATCCAATACATCATGGTAAAAGAAAATAAAGGAAAATTACCATTTCTACATTTCCTAGTCATATGCAAACCAAATCAACAACTTTGCAGCTTCATGGTTACTCTGTGCTATTCAAGCTTGCTAATTGCAGTATTCAAACTTGCTTGAACACACAAGGTTTTTTCTCCCACCCTGGAAATCCCAGAGATATAGATATATACACTCAATTTGCTTCATTGCCAACAGAACCTTTGAAGCTGTTGGACACAGATGCCAGTGAAACATCAAGAGAGAATGCTACTAGAACACAGTCATACAGTCTGAAAAACGAACAGTAACCCAGTGATTCCAGCCATGAAAGCCTTTGACAACATATAGAACATACCTTAATAAATCACTTAGCGGGAAGGAGGTATAACTGACTACAACTGTATAACTGGCGACACATAAATCCCAAGTTTTAAATTTTTGAAAACCTTTGCAATTCTCTTTGAAATGAATAAGTGGACTCAAAGTGTAGAGCAGATACTATATGGCTTTCATCCACAAGACTTTGCTGTGTCTTGATTGCACACCTATAACTCTTACTACATATTATGTTATTTCTGCTTTTGTATTAAAGAGCATACCTCCAGTTTGAACATCTGTGTAGGGTGATCATTGATGTTGTAAACAAAAGACCCCAAAAATGTCCCTTCCTCCATTTCGATATCATTCTTAAATCCCTAAAAAGAGGAAAAGAAGAAAATGAGATAAATTGTAAGATTTATTTCAAAAAATAACTGAAGTTGTTAGACAATGTGCATATTTTGCTCTGCAGCTGTTGTTGTTTTTTTTGGGGGGGGGTTGTTTGTTTATTCATCAACCCATCTATGTGACTGCTTCTCATCACAAAAAGAAATAGCTTCCTAAGATCTACAAAGATACTTGCAGGAACACCTCAGCAAGTGAGAGTCCAAAAGTGGCAGGCAAAAACCCGGAACCTCAAGCCATGGCTGATATAAGATGAGAAACACCCTCCTGGGCACACAGAAGACTGGATGACTTGGAAGGCGCTGAACAGACTGCACTCTGGTACCACGAGAAGCAGAGCCAAGCTTAAGAAATAGGGCTACAAAGTAGAGTCCTGGACATGTGAGAGTGTGCAGAAGAGCAAACCACAGACCACTTACTACAATGTAGTCTGAGCCCTGCCACATGCACAATGGAGGACCTTCTCACTGAGACACCAGTGGCCAGCTTCTGGTCAAAGGAAATCTAGCATAATGCCAAGTTTTAAACTTTGTTTGTGGTTTTTTATACATTATAGTTGTATTCTCAATTCACTTCTCACGATAAATAAATAAAGTAGCACAAAAAGAGAGAGAAGAAATAAGAATCAGAATAAAAGAAGGCAGTTACTCACATATACGGAAAAGTTTCGCGGAGCAGTGCTGATCTCATTGGTGAGAGACATTTCCTTTCTAAGATGGTCCAGGACCAAAAATGCAGGGCAGGTAGGTTCAGACAATTTGATTGTTACATATCCATGAGAGCCATCCATTGCCCAGCAATTCCCAGGTGCATTATCTGTCTGAAAACCAAACACTCTGTAACTAAGAAGGGAAGTAAGACTGGACAATCCAGAAAACACAGTTTTGATATGGTCTATTACTTGGTAATTTCAAAACTCAATTCCCTGATCCATTTTGCTAAGTATAGAGAAAGGTTGTGCATACTGTGGCACTCAGCAAACTGTGAACTAAGAATCAAAGTGCCAGACTGAGATAGTAGGGCTGGGCAGTTTCGTTTCGTTAATTCGTAATTCATTAATAATTCGTTAATTTTTTTAATTACAAAACGATAACGAACAATTCTGGAGCAATTCTTTAAAACGAAATGAATTTTTCAATTCGTTTCGTTAATGCTTCGTATTTCGTTATGTATTCGTTTCGTTATTGGTTTCAGGTCGTTTCGTTATTATTTCCGCATGTCTGGGGCAAGTTTTATAGTTGTTTTTTGTTTAATTAGTGAAAAAAAATTATAATATCACACCAACAGTCAACAACAGAGGGAGAGGGAAGCTTCAGAAGTTTTTGGAGGTTTTTTAGCGTATTTCGCGGTCGCGTCCGCCATTAACGAATCGATTCGTTATTGTTTCGGAAATTGATTCGTTAATGTTTTGTAATTTTTTTCACATTTACGAAATTTCGTAAATATCGAACTTTTTAAAAGGAAAATTTTGTAATTATTTTAAATAACGAAACGCAAAAACCCCCAAAAAACGAATCGATTTTAGAAACAAAATTTTTCCGTTGTTACCCAGGCCTATGAGATAGATCCACACTAGCAAAATTATACTGCTCCATTGCACAATGTACACTATTTTTTATCATCCAAATTCAATTTGGATTGATAAACACACATTTCTTGGAAAAGGAACTTAGGTAGTGTGCTCCAGCAGCACCAGCAACAAGGTAAGTAAATATATTTCTTTTGCTAGTTTGGATCGAGTGTAAATTAGTTGAACTTGTTCTCCTTTATTTTGGGGGCAGAACTAATGTCATCAGAAACGGTGCATCTACACTGTAAAATTAATGTAGTTTGTCATCACTTCCACAACCATGACCAATGACAATGGAATTATGGGACCTGTATTTTTATGAGGACTTTAGTCTTCTCTTCCAATGAATGCTCATGACTTGTCAAACTACAAATCCCAGGATTCCACAGAACTGAGCCATGGCAGTTTGTCTCAAACTGCATTAATGCTACAATGTAGATCAGTGGTTCCTGAAAGGTGGTTCAAAAGAAAAAGAAGAGTGAGTTGATGCAGCATGGCTGTTGAGGAAGGGGCCCTGAAGGCATTATCCCCTTCCCACACACACTTTTCTCCTGTTGGCCCTCCCCTCCTCCTTCCTCCCAAACAGAGCCCTGAGTCCTGTTAGTACTCGTGCTCAGAGTGATCCTCTCTTACTGGCCCAACCAAAGGAATATGAGAGCACTTGTGTGCTTCTCTTGCTTCCTCACAAGGAGACAAGGATGATGAAGCTGTGCCTGGCTTCCTCCTTCACTAAACCTGCGGGCTTCAGCTGCCTCCTCTTACTTGTGCTCCAGTGTACAAACAGGACTTCTATCCTTGCCTCAAGAGCAGAAAAGGAATGAAGAATACAACACCCTCATTTCCATCCTTCCTTCCTCACAAGGAGGCTGCTGCTTCCTGAGCTCCACCTATCATCTCCTCCTTCCACCCCAGCCCCTGCTACCTGGGTCTCCAAAGAAGAAAGGCTCCAGGTAAGGCAAAGGGAGGAAGTGAGAATGGCAGTGTTGGATCCTTCCTTCCTTGCTTGAGCTTGAAGCCACTGTTGCCAGAGCCCCATTTTCAGGCCCAGGCTGTGGGCAACTGAGTTGCAAGGAGATTGCAAACAGGACTCTGGCAGCAGCAGGCTCCTCAAGAATAGGGAAGGAAGGAAGGGTCCAATGCTGGGCAAAGGGAGGGAGCAAGAATGGTGGTGTTGGATCCTTTGTTCCTTATCTGCTTTTGAGACATGGAAGGAAGTCCTGTTTGCAGGCTGGATTGCAAGGAAGAGGAGGCAGCCGGAGCCCACAGGTCAATGAAGGCAGAGGCTAAAGAAGCTCTATGCCTGGCTCTTCCAACCGAGAAAAGGGAAGGGAAGAGAGCACTTGGCCAGTGGAAGAAGAACTCTTGGAGCCCATTCTCCCAGACTGACTCTTGAAGCTTGAGCACTAACAGGAGCCTGGGTTCCAATTAGTACTTGTGCTTCAAGAGCTAATCTGAGAATCTACTTCTGTCAAGAGCCAGTCTGCTGTTATTCAGTGCAATGACATGAATATGGGGTTGAGCAATAGTATCAATTCAATGATTCCCCACCTAGTGAAAGAAATGCAAGCTCAGAAATCACATTATTTATTTATTTATTTATTTATTTATTTGGTTTACTTTTACCCCACCCTTCTCACCCCGAAGGGGACTCAGGGCGGCTTACACATCCAAGGCACAATTCGATGCCCGTAACACAACAATAAAACAGAATAACACAAATTAGCAAACAACAACAATACATTACATCTAAACCCGCTAAAACCAATAAAACCAATAAAATTTCATACAAACCGATACAAACCAATTACTCCTTACTGCCGGTCAATGTTCGCTATCTCATAGTTCAGAGTTTCCTTCCACATTTATCAGTTCTGCCGGTCCTATTTGTCTGGTTGTCCTTCCTAGTTAGCAGATTGCCCGAAGGCCTGGTCCCACAACCACGTCTTTACCTTCCTCCTGAAGGACAGGAGTGATGTCGATGCCCTGATATCCACTGGGAGTGAGTTCCACAGGTGAGGGGCCACCACTGAGAAGGCCCTGCTCCTCGTCCCCACCAGCCTCACTTGGGAAAGCGGTGGAGTTGAGAGCAGGGCCCCCTCAGATGATCTTAAATTCCATGGTGGGACGTAGAGGGAGATACGTTCAGACAGATACGCTGGACCGGAACCGTACAGGGTTTTGTAGGTCAAAACCAGCACCTTGAATTGGGCTCGGAACTGAACCGGCAGCCAGTGGAGCTGACACAGCAGAGGGGTGGTGTGCTCTCTGTATGTCACCCCAGTGAGCAGCCTGGCTGCCGCTCGCTGGACCAGTTGAAGTTTCCGAACCGTCTTCAAGGGCAACCCCACGTAGAGCGCGTTGCAGTAGTCTATTCGGGATGTAACAAGAGCGTGGACCACTGTGGCCAGATCAGATTTTTTCATTGCCTCACTGTGGTGTTTTGTCTTTATATCACAATTTTAAAAAAATGTACATGTAAATATTTGTATGATGATTAATAAATTCTAGATATTTAAAAAAAAATTTATTTCTTTGTTTGTGGGTGGTGGGGAGAAAGGCTGATTGATCTCAATAGTCCATGATTCATCCAATTTTTGCCTCAGTGATCTGCAGTGTCTTAAAGGTTGGGAACCACTGACCCAGATACACCCTGAGTTGATGCATGGTGTTCAATATGGACTTCCATTTGGGTAAGCAAATCTGGACCAACTGAACCTAAACCATATTGCACTACTAATAATAGCTAAGAATGGAAAGAATATTTATCATTAATCCTTTCCTAGGCCTGGATTTCACAGCAAAAAATTTAGAGAGGGAAAGGAGGATCGGAAATTTTGTAATAGATAGGGAGAAAAATGAAGGATCCCTACCTGCAGAATCACATTTGGTGACCTCTGATAATTCCAGCAGATGCCCATCAGGCAAAGCAGTGCTTCTGGCTTGAATGTTTTGCTAGATTTCACCACATAGGCTCCTGTAGATATTTAAGGGTATGGCATTAGATACATTTTCCTCAACAGAATCAGTAGGAGACAAACTAGGGTGAAAGGCTCTGAACTAAACACTTAATGAGCTCTGGGTCATACTGCTCAAACAACCCCAAATAAGACTAGGGTTTATGACTCCTGCTTTAGATCTCTATCATGATCTCTCTCTTCTGTTCAATGGTGGAATACTGAGTTCTCCAGCTTTTGCATTTTCCAGAGAGGGAGTTTCAGTGTAAAAGGAAAAGATGGGTTGTGGAATCTAGTGGCATTTGTAATACCCTGTCTGTATGTGTGCGTGCACACGTGTGAATGCTTGTTGACTTTCGGTGATTCCATACAGTTTTGAAAGCAAACAACTCTTAGAACTTCTTTTGCTAGTGACTAACCTCCTCTGAAACACAGCCTAATGCCAGGGTTGTCCTTGCTTGGTTTCCAAAATCAGAAGGGCTCTAATACTCAGCTGCCATGATCAGACAGAATCAGAACTTTAAAAGAATCATTGAGATTGCAATACTTTTTCTCCCAAGTTCTGAGTGTATCACTAGGAAATTTGAGGCCTAAAACCAAGGCAGAGGCAGATAGATATTTGCACGGAAAGGATTGACAGATCGATAGCTCTTTCTCGATTCTGTGGGTGGTGGTGCATGGCCATTCTTAGTTGGTGGAGCGATTTGTCTGGTTAATTCCGATAACGAACGAGACTCTGGCATGCTAACTAGTTATGCGACCCCCGAGCGGTCGGCGTCCAACTTCTTAGAGGGACAAGTGGCGTTCAGCCACCCGAGATAAGAGATAGGGCCTTCTCGGTGGTGGCTCCTCGCCTGTGGAACGCCCTTCCTACGGACATTAGACTAGCACCATCTCTAATGGTATCCGCAAAAAAGTGAAGACCTGGCTGTTTGAGCAGGCGTTCGAATAATTAGTGCAATGATTGGTTAATGAACATTGGAACGGAATAATGGATGACGAATCTGGATCATGTTTTTGATGATGAGACGATAGTGAATAGTGAATGGTTATTGTAGTAATTGTTTATTAATTATGTAATATGTTAGGTTGTTAACTGTTCTTACACTGTAGCATTGACTTTTGCTGTTCTTATTTGTTGTGAACCACTGTGAGTCGCCTTCGGGCTGAGAACAGCGGTAAATAAATAAATAAATAAATAATAGGCAACTCCATCATTCCAACACCACTCCAGGAACCTCATGAAACAAGGGGATGAGGCACATCGCCCAAATATTGAATAGTGGGAGATCAATCAAACTCATGCTATTTCTCTTGATTCCCCTTTTCTCCCCAGTACATTTCTTTCTTCATCTCCTCAACAATCCTCTTTGTTGTTGATTCGTTCAGTCACTTCTGACTCTTCATGACCTCATGGACCAGTGCAAGCCAGAGCTCCCTGTCGCCACCCCCAGCTCCTTCAGATTCAAGCCAGTCACTTCAAGGATACCATCCACCCATCTTACCCTTGCTCAGCCCCTCTTCCTTTTTCCTTCCTTTTTCCCCAGCATCATTCTCTTTCCAAGCTTTTTGTCTTCTCATTATGTGGCCAAAGTACTTCATCTTTGCCTCTAATATCCTTCCCTCCAATGAGCAGTTGGGCTTTGTTTCCTGGAGTATGGGCTGGTTGGATCTTCTTGCGGTCCAAGACACTCTCAGAATTTTCCTCCAACACCAGAGTTCAATAGTGTCTATCTATCTTCAGCCTTCCTTATGGTCCAGCCTTCACATCCATAGATTACTATGGGGAATACCACTGCTTTGACTATGCAGACCTTTATTGCCAGTGTAATGTCTACTCTTTATTGTTTTATCAAGATTGGTCATTGCTCTCCTCCCAAGAAGTAAATATCTGATTTCCTGCCTGCAGTCTGCGTCTGCACTAATCTTTGCACCTAGAAATACAACGTCTGTCACTGCCTCCATGTTTTCTCCCTCTATTTCCCAGTTGTCAATCAGTCTGGTTGCCATAAACTTGGTTTTTTATGTTTAACTGCAACCCAGATTTTGCACTTTCTTCTTTCCCACCATCCTATAGCTTCCATTACTGTCCACTGTCTTGCTGTGTGTCTCCCGCTGTTCTGTGATGCATGCACATAATGAATCGCAGGGTTTCACTGCCACAACCACAACAAAATCAAAGATAAAAAATTAATCAAAAGCTACTTCAGGAAATAAAGCCCAACTTCTCATTGGAGGGAAGGATATTAGAGGCAAATATGAAGTACTTTGGCCACATTAGAGAAGACGGAAAAGCTTAGAGAAGACAATGATGCTGGGGAAAATGGAAGGAAAAAGGAAGAGAGGCTGACCAAGGGCAAGATGGAGGGATAGTATCCTTGAAGTGACTGGCTTGACTCTGAAGGAGCTCGGGGTGGTGACAGCCGACAAGGAGCTCTGGCTTGGGCTGGTCCATGAAGTCACGAAGAGTCAGAAGCGACTGAATGAATAAACATCAAAACGCTGCCATGAGCTCAATGCAGACTAAGGTTAATGCCCATAAGGCTGGCAAACTGAATATCATCACCTGGCCTTCCATTTCCACTGCCAATAAAGCCTTGCATTGCACAAAGCAAACCAGTGGCCTCAATATATTGCAGAATTATAGCATATGTTGATGGCTTTGATTGTCATGGCTTCCATCATGTGGAATCCTGGGAACTGGAGTCTAACAAATGGCTCAAGTTACCTGTTGGAGGAACAGACTACAGAGTCCTAAGTGCCTACACAAACTACAAATGCTGAAATGCCATATGATGGGGCCATGGCAATTAAAAGTGAATCACGTGGCTGCAATAATGCTGTATGGATATTCCCTAAGACAGAGAAAGGAAGAAAGATGTAATTCATTTCAAATGAAATGCTTCCTCCTCAACTTACCCACAGGTTTCAAAGCATAATTTTCCTTTGTGACGTTATAGTTTGCTTCTTTGTAGTCATTTGCTTGCAAGATGTAACACTATTGCCAAAGTACAAAGTTGCTGTTAGTCAAGTCATAATGTGAGTGCATGCCAGTAAACACTGTGCACAGGGATAATATGATTTCTCTTTCCTCCATGCTGCACCCAACTTCAAATCTATGGGGAGAGGAAGGAAAGGATGCTTCTGTCCCTAAATTCTACCCATTCACTAGCCCTTCTGTACAACATGCATCCACATGCCTCAGTGATCTGCAGTCTCTTAAAGGTTGGGAACCACTGACCTAGGTTTAGCACAACTGGTAAATCATCAGCAGTTATAAAATCTATCAACCAAAAAGGTTGCAAGTTCGAAACCTCGGGTTGGCGTGAGCTGCCAACTGTTACTCTAGCTCATTGTTTACCTAAGCAATTCGAAAACAGCTTTAGTTATAATTTGAGAAATTAGGTACCGCTAAAAAGTGGGGGAGGTGTTTTACGACGCCATAAAGAAAGAAGATCAGAAAATGCTGGGCGACCAAAAGGAAGGAGGAAGTCCTGATGGCTCTTTGTCATAAAGGATAGAACAATAGCACTCCCTGGACTCAAGCCCAACCTTCCATGGCACCAAAAACAGCTGAAACAAACCACCTCCTGTTCTGTCTGTCTGTCTGTCGGTGTATTGTCTATACAAAGCGGCATTGAATGTTTGCTGAGCATATTTACTGTGATCTGCCCAAAGTCCCCTTTGGGGTGAGAAGGGCGGAATATAAATAAAGTGTTGTTGTTGTTGTTGTTATCATCTTGATTGGCTGGGGAATTCTGTGAGCTGAATCATGGTTGTCTTCATGACATTTCTCCACTCCCAGTGAGCATTGCAGAATAAACCAGGTTAATTTGGCTTTGGCCTGCATTAGTCAATGTTGGGGAAGTATCCCTCAGCTTCAGAACAGTGAGGAAAGCAGGATCAGGTCTAAATTGTCACTGTCTCTACAGGACAATCCGCCACCCTTTCTCTACCCTGATCAGCACAGAGGGAAGGGGGTAGATCTGGCATCAAGAAAGGAGTATATGCAGTCACAGACGGTAAAGTTGCCAACCTTGGGGCCAATATGGTTTGGACTGAACTATGTGGACTCTAACCAGCCATCACAGCGGGTTCCAAAGGGAGTCTAGCCCTGTACAGACATGGAGTAGGTTTCAGTCTGCACCTTAATGAGGCTGTCCAAAGCCCCATCTACATTGCTATATAATGCAGTTGCGCAGCAAGTGGATCTTATCTACGTCCCATGCACAAGACACACAGACAAGAGTAGAAATGAACAGAAAAATCTTTACTGTATTGTCGAAGGCTTTAATGGCCGGAATCACTGGGTTGTTGTAGGTTTTTCAGGGCTATATGGCCATGTCCTAGAGGCATTTTCTCCTTCCCAAACATCCAGTTCACCATGGAAAAAGAAAATGAAGGAAGACTGCCTTTTCTAGATGTCCTAGTCATCCGTAAACCTGATCAACAATTGGGTCACACCGTTTACAGAAAACCCACACACACAGATAGATATCTACATAAAAACTCCAACCATCACCCAAGTAAAAAAAGAAACACCATTAAAGCCTTGGCAGACCATGCAAAAAGAATCTGTGAACCCCACCTCCTCCAAGATGAACTGAACCACCTCAACTGGGCTCTACAGGCCAATGGATACTCCACCTCAGACATCAGAAGAGCTGCAAGACCAAGAACAAGCCATGAGAGTAACAAAGATCCACCCAGAGGAAAAGTGTTCTTGCCATACATCAAGGGAACCACTGACCGCATAGGGAAGCTGATGAGGAAACACAACATAAACAATCTACAAACCCACCAAGAAAATCCAACAAATGCTACGTTCAGCAAAGGACAAGAGGGATCCTCTCACCTCTGCAGGAGTCTACCGTATACCATGCAGCTGTGGACAAGTCTACATAGGGACCACCAAACGCAGCGCCCAAACACGAATCAAGGAACATGAAAGGCACTGCAGACTACTTCAACCAGAGAAGTCAGCCATAGCAGAGCGCCTGATGAACCAGCCTGGACACAGCATATTATTTGAGAACACAGAAATGCTGGACCACTCAACAACCACCATGTCAGACTGAAATAAACAAGCATGTGGACAATTTCAACAGAAAGGAGGAAACCATGAAAATGAACAAAATCTGGCTACCAGTATTAAAAAAAACTCTAAAATTACAACAGCAAAACAACAGAGAGTAAACAATCAGGCACATCTAATCACCTCTCAACAAAAGATTTCCCCAGGCACTGCCAAGCCATCAAATGCTAATTAAGGTGGTCAGTTGAAACATTCACACCTAGCTCCAGCAGACAAGAGTCCTTTGTCCCACCCTGGTCATTCCACAGATATATAAACCCATTTTCCTAGTTCCAACAGACCTCACTACCTCTGAGGATGCTTGCCATAGATGCAGGCGAAACGTCAGGAGAGAATGCCTCTAGACCATGCCATATAGCCCAAAAAAATGAACAGAAAAATCTTTACTCTTAATAGCAGAGATGAAACACAAACTTGCAATGTTGCATACAAAAACAAACAGTGCAAGAAACTTACATAGTCTTTGTAAGTAACACAAAATAAGGCATCTTCATCTTAAGTCAAATGAGAAAGCAAAATATAAACCTTGAGCAAACACTATTCCACTATAGCCTCCTTTAGAGCAGCATAATGGCTTCTCTCCAACCTGTTCCTCAGAGTAGAGCCTTTGAGCATAGATCTCCTCAGAGAAAAAGCTCTCCAGAACTGTATTCTAAAAACCCATAACTATCGGGTGTGGTCCAAGATTGCTGGTTGACCTACATTATCGGCTGTACATAATAATTACCATCATAAGGTTTTTCTTCAACACACACACACATTTGGTCCTGCTACAACTTACTGAAACAAGTTTCACTTTCATTATTTCCTCCCATGCTCCAGGTGGAGCAAATGGAACCAGAACAAAAAGGATGCAAAAGGTAAGTCACATAAAATATGTTCCAAAGTGTTCAATTTGTGATCCCTGATTGTTAATAATAATAATAATAATAATAATAATAATAATAATAATAACTTTATTTTTATACCCCACCTTCATTTCACTAAAGGGACTTGTCATGGCTTACATTGGGCCAAGCCCAATCACACAGAGTTAAAAACATAGCACATGAAACATAACAACAATATAACACAGCATAAAACAACATTATAACAATAATAAAACGTGGTTGTTCCAGTGTGCCTTTTCAGAATAAGGAAAACTCTTAGCAATATGTCCTGAAATGCACTTTAATACTGACTTAGGATTGTCTGCACGCCCTTATCTTTCTCTGAAAACCCTATTCTAATTTGCCTTACCTTGTTCATGCCCAGCACTTTTTGATTTTAAATTTGAATTATTACATTTGGCCTGGCCATAGGTTTTTAAATGCTGTATGTTTTGATATTGTTATTGTCTACTAGCTGTCCCCTGCCACACATTGCTGTGGCCCACATGGGGGGTTCTGTGTGGGAGGTTTGGCCCAATTCTATCCTTTGTGGGGTTCAGAATGCTGTGATTGTAGGTGAACTATAAATCCCAGCAACTACAACTCCCAAATGTCAAGATTGTATTTTCCCCAAACTCCAGTGTTCATATTTGGGCATATTGAGTATTCATGTAGAGTTTGGTCCAGATCCATCATTGTTTGAGTCCACAGTGATCTCTGGATGTAGGTGAACTACAACTCCAAAACCAAAGGACACTGCCCACCAAACTCTTCCAGTATTTTCTGTTGGTCAGGGGAGTCCTGTGTGCCAAGTTTGGTTCAATTCCATCATTGGTGGGGTTCAGAATGCTCTTTGATTGTAGGTGAACTATAAATCCCAGAAACTACAACTCTGAAATGACAAAATCAATTTTTTTGAGTGAAGAACATACATTGGGTTGTTAGGTGTCTTGTGTCCAAATTTGGTGTCAATTCGTCCAGGGGTTTTTGAGTTCTGTGAAAATCACAAACGAACATTACATTTTTATTTATATAGATTGCTTATTGTGTATTTTCTGTTTTTGAGTTATTTTAACTGTTTTGTATTGATTATTGTTATTGCTTTTGTTTATTGATGTACTGTGGGCTTGGCCTCATGTAAGCCACACTGAGTCCCTTGGGGAGATGGTAGCGGGATACAAATAAAGTTTTTTATTATTATTATAAGCAACAATCAAAGATGTACTTCAAGTCTCATTGTGGGAGGGCTGGCTGGTGTTGCAAACAGGTTAGAAAATAGGCTAATCAATAAGGTGCATCGATCATATAGCAGTGTAAAGATAAGAGGAGTTATAACATGGCTTTGAATAGTTTATGGTTCTTGATTGACTAGGAACACAAATGTAATCTGTGTAACAGATATATACTGTTGAATAGAGCTGAACAGTCCCAGGTTTCTTATGAATTCCAAGGCATTATTGTTGCTTCAATAAACCTTTCTGCATGGGCAAGATAAATATGTCTCAGCAAAATTATTCTTCTGTCATTTGGGCTTGTGATAATGGTTTCGAGGAGAAATCATAGAATTATAGAATCATAGAGTTGGAAGAGCCCTCACAGGCCATCCAGTCCAACCCCCTGCAGGAATATTGCATTCAAATCACCCCTGACAGATGGCCATCAAGCCTCTGTTTAAAAGCTTCCAAAGAAGGAACCTCCACCAGACTCCGGGGCAGAGAGTTCCACTGCTGAACTGCTCTCACAGTCAGGAAGTTCTTCCTCATGTTCAGATGGAATCTCCTCTCTTGTAGTTTGAAGCCATTGTTGTGTCCTAGTCTCCAGGGAAGCAGAAAATAAGCTTGCTCCCTCCTCCCTGTGGCTTCCTCTCACATATTTATACATGGCTATCATATCTCCTCTCAGCCTTCTCTTCTTCAGGCTAAACATGCCCAGCTCCTTAAGCTCCTCATAGGGCTTGTTCTCCAGACCCTTGATCATTTTAGTCGCCCTCCTCTGGACACATTCCAGCTTGTCAATATCTCTCTTGAACTGTGGTGCCCAGAATTGGACACAATATTCCAGATGTGGTCTAACCAAAGCAGAATAGAGGGGTAGCATTACTTCCCTAGATCTAGACACTATGCTCCTATTGATGCAGCCCAAAATCCCATTGGCTTTTTTTGCCGCCACATCACATTGTTGGCTCATGTTTAACTTGTTGTCCACGAGGACTCCAAGACCTTTTTCACACGTACTGCTCTCGAGCCAGGCATTGTCCCCCATTCTGTATCTTTGCATTTCGTTTTTCTGCCAAAGTGGAGTATCTTGCATTTGTCACTGTTGAACTTCATTTTGTTAGTTTTGGCCCATCTCTCTAATCTGTCAAGATCGTTTTGAATTCTGCTCCTGTCCTCTGGAATATTGGCTATCCCTCCCAATTTGGTGTCTTCTGCAAACTTGATGATCTTGCCTTCTAAGCCATCTAAGCCATTAATAAAGATGTTGAACAGGACCGGGCCCAGGCATCATGGGATGGGATCCCACAACCACCAATAATAATTCATTAGTCTACTTTCAAAAACATTTTCTCAGTCATTTATTGAAATATTGGCAGTCTCTGAAAATGGGTAAATGGTCATTATAGGGAAGCATAAACATGTTGCTTCACCCATCCTCCTTAGGAGCTCTTTCACCCTGTTTTAATGCTCTGATTCTACTTTAACTGCCATGGTAACATCCTTCATATCCTGGGATCTGCAACTCAAGGAGGGACACTTGCAATCTTCAGCCAGGGAGCTTCTCTGGTGTCTCTGACCAAAGTCTCGATCCCAGGACCTCAAAGGTGGCTCCCATGGCAATCAAAGAAGGATCATAGCTCTATTGTTGTGAAATGGGAAAGGGCCCAATGTGGTGAAGCCACAGACTGGCAATATTATAGAGTCCGTGCTCTGTAGCTTCTACAGAAACATATTACTGTGAATACTAAAATATCCCTTCTTGATATATTGACATTGGAAAGAGAGAGAGAGAGTAAGGCACATCATCAACTTTATGTACTCACCTTTTCTACAGTCAAATTTTTATTAATATCTTCTGTGTCATTGGTAGAAACGGCAATCTCAGGCTCTAGCAGGAGGGGAGGTCCCATTTCTTTTTCCAGATTTTGCTGTATGCTTTCATTCACTTCCCTGGATAGAAATTATAAAGGCAGTGAAAATATCCAACCTATCCCCCCTTAAACCTAGACAAAAGCCTGTTCATAATGGGGGGGGGGGGGGAATTCCTCCAGGGCTTAGCAAAGGAGGGCTGGTATAACTGAATGTCTATACAATCAAAACAAAATATTGCTATAAAAAAAGCAATAGGGGCATCATCATAGAGAATATTAAAGGCCACATCATATGGAGGTTGAGAAGCCAAGGGACTGCGGGAGAAACAGTTATACCAGTCCTCCTTTGCTAAGCCCAGTAAGCTTTGTCTCCTTATTATTGGTGGTTGTGGGATCCCATCCCATGATGTCTCCGTGCTGTCCCCGGCTTCCTCCCCAGCTTCTTATATGAGGAAAGGCCAGTTTAAACCCGACTCCTCTGTATACCCAACTCCAATGGAGTCCCACCGGAAGTAGCCCTGCATCATCTGAGAAGTGTGGAACACATCTCACCACACTAAAACAGTGGATGTGGCTCTGAATGAGACATGCCGCATTATCACGGGGTGTCTGCGCCCTACACCACTGCAGAAATTACACTTTTTAACCGGTATCACACCACCTGACATCCACTGGGAAGTAGCAGCCAATAGTGAAAGGACCAAGGCAGGGACATCTCCAGCTCATCCCGTCTGGGTATCAGCCAGCACGTCAACGACTTAAATCTAGAAATAGTTTTCTAAGATCTACAGAGACACTCACTGGAACACCTCAGCAAGCGAGAGTCCAAAAGTGGCAGGCTCAAACCCAGAGCCTCAATCAATGGCTGATACCAAATGAGAGACTCCCCCCTGGGCACACAGAAGATGGGGCCAAGTGGAATCCTCGACATGTGAGTGTGGAGAAGAGCAAACCACTGACCACCTGCTGCAATGCAACCTGAGCCCAGCCACATGCACAATGGAGGACCTTCTTGCAGCAACACCAGAAGCACTCCAAGTGGCCAGATACTGGTCAAAGGACATTTAATCAACTACCAAACTCACACATCTTGTATTTTCTCTGTTTGTTTGCTTTGTTCTGTTAGAAATGTAATATAATTGACTGGCTGCCCTGACACGAGAAATAAATAATCTGAGAAGAGAGAAGATACTTCTTGGCCTCCATGCAATAAAGCCGTAAGTTAGAATAGGGAGAAGAACTACAAACAGAAAGAAATCTCTTTTTATCCCTTCACTTTCGACAGAAAGGAGGTCTGTGTTAAAATATTCTTTCCACGCAGAACCTGACACAGGTAGCAGATCCATCAATCCCTATATTTTAGCAAATGTGATTGCATCCAGTAAAATGTATGTTCTGAATTCCAAGCAAGGCTCCAACTGGCAATTCAGTCCCCTTCCACACTGCCGTGTAAAATCCAGGTTATCTGCTTGCAGTGCAGACTGATATAATCCTGTTCAAAGCAGATAATGTGAATTATCTGCTTTTGATAATCTGGATTATATGGCAATGTAGAACATGCATGTCTCTCTTTTAATAGAAGTAAGTACATCTGTGTCTAGCATAGGTGTCACCAAAATGGTCCCTTTCACTTAATAAAACCTAAAAATAAACATTCCTCTCACTGTGTCATTTTCATTTCTGACTCCATGATTTATGGATAAGACCCTTCAAAACTCACCCATCCATTACAGCCCTTGTTTTTGTTTTTTGTTTTTTTTTAATGCTCACATTATGCAAAGATTGGGTAAGAGGAGCTTGTGAGAGATCAACCATTAAAATTTGCCATTTAATAGGTTCTCCTCTCCCCAAAATCCAAAGGTGACCATGCATCAACTGAGAAATCTCTTTACCTCATATGTACTATTTGTTCCTTCACTGGAGGATCCAGAAGTGTCTTTTCAACAGTACTATTTTCCTTGTTTAAATGATCTACATGGATCCTGGGCCCAGGCATGAATCCTACAAGGAAAGAGGAACTGTGCTGGTGACTATGAATTGCTCAAAAATCCATATACAGTGGGCCCTTGAAGCATCACCTCGTAGAGGTCATTTCAAGCTATCCATACCTGCAGTGGATTAACTATCCCTCTGATGTGGAAGTCAATAGCCCTCTGTGTGTGTGTGTGTGTGTGTGTGTGTGTGTGTAAACAGCTAAAGAAAAAGAGAGAATGCACATTGGGCCTTTGGTATCTGCCGATGTTTGGATCCAGGACCCTATGTGAATTCCAAAATCCATGGCACAAGCTCCATTTATGCAATCGTGTATAAAATGATGTCCTTTACATAAAATGGCAAGATTACTTTTGAGATTTCAAGAAACAATATTTTCAAGCTGTGGGTGGTTTGAATCCATGGATACAGAATTCATGTGAAGGTAATTCAGAAGGACGTTAGACTACTTGTTTTCTGCAGCCCGGACATTTGGAAATATATTTGGCTGCAGAACTCACACTGTTGTTACTTAACTGTACAAGTTATACTTGTTTACTATATATTATAACATTTATTTTCTGTTGTTATGTTCCTTGAAGTCATTTCTGATCTACAGTGGCCTTAAGGCAAGCCTGTCACAGGATTTTCTGAGTTGGGAGTGTGTAGTTTGGCCAAGGCCTCCCAATAGATTTTTATGACTACACAGTGAATCAAACTCTGCTCTCCGGGTCATAGTCCAACACTCTCTTACTTCCTGCACTTCCTGAACATCCCCAGGATTCAACTGATTTGGAAAAATCTGGATTAATTTCGTGGATGACTATAGAGCATTGGGAAAAGTTATCCAAATCACAAGCTAGGTTTAGCAGGTACCTGGAGGTTTTGAGCATTGTAGCAACATCCTTGTGTGTCTCTGACCATGAATACTCAGACTCCACTTAAGAAAGTTACTTTGGGAAGCTGCAACTCTTGAAATCCTTCCACACACACCCATGCTCTGCAGACATATACTACTATATGTCTAGACATTTTGATCAAAAATCAACCAAAAAATCTGGGTTGATTTATCAATGAGTCAATGTGACTACATTTCCTTAACTCCTATTTCAAAAAAAGAGAAAACCCACTTCTCTAACTAAAATGGCAAAAAGTAAAAGCATCCCAGGAGAACTTAAAAAGAAATGCCAAATACCAATACACTCCACTAATGTACCGCTTCTGGCCTTTTTTAATGCCGGGATAGAAAAACAGAAACAGTGGCCAGGAGTGTCTGACCCACGTGGTGGCATTGGTGTTTCCCCTTCTTGGCAGAATAACCCTCAACTTCCCCACAGATCACACCAAGATTCATAATTCTGGCCCCCAAACCTGCTCTTGACTTATACATGAGGTCACCTTATACATGAGTATGGCTTTTAACACAGGGTTGAGCAACACATGTGCCCCACTAGACCTCATTGGGTTTTGCACACTAAACTCTCAACCCTCATATTATTATAATTAAAACTATTGGAAATGCTTCCACGCAGAGGCAGCCCTAGGTAATTTTCAACAGTAAGCAAACAGTATTTTGGCGCCCTCTCCCCCCCAACCAATCACTGATATATATTTTCTGTTCGTCGTGGGAGTTCTGTGTGCCATATTTGGTTCAATTCCATCATTGGTGGAGTTCAGAATGCTCTTTGATTGTAGGTGAATTATACATCCCAGTAACTACAACTCGCATATGTCAAGGTCTATTTTCCCCCAAGAGCGCCTCAAGAGCAAAATCCCCTGGGCAAAATCAACTATACTGCAAATGCTTACTTTGCGTAATGGGTTGAGCCGCCCCTGCGCCCACGCCATCTAGGGAGGAGAAGGAAGGGGGAAGTCTCTTCTACTTCTTCCTTAAATAATGGGTGGAATATTTGGCCTTATTTTTTAAAAAATTATCACCATTGTGGGCCACGACGGTAGCCCTAGGGCCTGGGTACAAACTATAGAACTCACGTAAACAGATCACCAAAATAAAAAGCAGTGCCAGGATACGCAGCTCCATCTGGAGGGACCTCCTTCGGTGTCTTGCTGGTGTGATCCACATGGAGGTTACTAAAAGAAGAGATTGGTTAGTCACTATTCATGGAAATTACTCCTGAAAGCGCCAAGTATTTATAGAGTCCCAAAGTGAGAATGTGGCTATTTTTTATCCCTGTATCTTCAGCATTTTATAGTTTTAAAGGTTCTTTAATCTCAGCCCTTTGAAACAAAGTGAGAATTGGCCAACAACATTCTCTGTTAGCAATGAACCCAAAGCCAGGTTTCTCAAGCTTCCTTCTAAAACCTATGGCAACAGGAAGCTTCATAATATCCTCATTTTTCTACCACTTGAGAATCCCTACCTTCCTGCCACGCATTGCCACGGAATCCTGCTAAGACTCACAAGAGGCTTAATAATTTAGAAGCAGGGGTCTAGAGATACCTTTGAAATAAAGGGGCTTATAACGTGGTGTTGGAGGAAAGTTCTGAGAGTGCCTTGGACTGCGAGAAGATCCAACCAGTCCATCCTCCAGGAAATAAAGCCCGACTGCTCATTGGAGGGAAGGATAGTAGAGACAAAGTTGAAGTACTTTGGCCACATCATGAGGAGACAGCAAAGCCTAGAGAAGACAATCATGCTGGGGAAAGTAGAAGGCAAAAGGAAGAGGGGCCGACCAAGGGCAAGATGGATGGATGGCATCCTTGAAGTGACTGGACTGACCTTGAAGGAGCTGGGGGTGGTGACGGCCGACAGGGAGCTCTGGCGTGGGCTGGTCCATGAGGTCACGAAGAGTCGGAGATGACTGAACGAATGAACAACAACATAACGACAATACACACCAGCTGCAAACTTAAGGATGGTGCAAAAAACTAACTAACTAACTAAGAAAACTTCAAGCAGCTTTATTGACCTATACTATCAAACCAATTGAGACAGTTGCCATCTGAACCAAGGACAGATCTTTTCTTAAGACAATAAGTCTTGATTGCTCATTCAAGTCTAATCCACCACAAAATACTTGGCATTATTTGGGCTGGGGCCATCCAATCCTCTCAACCACCTACCCACACTGCTATGGAGATGGAAGATAAGATCACAGGCAAGTCTAATGGGGTAGATGGGTTATTGATGATGTTATCATCCAGCTAATCAAACCATCATCATCATCACCATCATCATTATTGCTCAAGATCCTGCAAGGTAGAGTCTAGCAAGAGCTGCCAGATGTACAATCTAGGAGCAGAGATTTCTAGGAGTGAGATGTGGACTGCAGCCAGGAAATCAGAAGACGTTTACTTAGTGAATAGTGAAGAGTAGAGACATCACACTGGCAATGAAGATCTGCATAGTCAAAGCAATGGTATTTCCCATAGTAACCTATGGATGTGAGAGCTGGACCATAAGGAAGGCTGAGCGAAAGAAAATAGACGCTTTTGAACTGTGGTGCTGGAGGAAAGTTCTGAGAGTGCCTTGGACCGCCAGAAGATCTAACCAGTCCATACTTCAGGAAATAAAGCCCGACTGCTCATTGGAGGGAAGAATATTAGAGAGAAAGATGAAGTACTTTGGCCACATCATGAGAAGCTTAGAGAAGACAATGACACTGGGGAAAATGGAAGGAAAAAGGAAGAGGAGCCAACCAAGGGCAAGATGGATGGATGGATGGTATCCTTGAAGTGACTGGCTTGACCTTGAAGGAGCTGGAGTTGGCCAAGGCCGACAGGGAACTCTGGCATGGGCTGGTCCATGAGGTCACGAAGAGTCAGGAGTGACTGAACGATCAAACAACAACAAACCCAACCACACTTCACTATCCCACAACGAGTCCACACTAGACAATATAATTCTGACAGCTCCAGCAAATCCTAATTGTCCTGTGAAGCATCTACTCTTGAGAAGAACACGTTTCTGACTCTGCCTGGGATAAGATTTTTCTTACGCTTCCTTTCAAAGTTGCTAGATCTCAATCCTGCCAGTGTTTGGAAAAAAAGCATTCGAAATCTCACATACCTATAACAGGTGGTTGTAGATCCATGTATGTTGTGATGTTTTGTGCCACCAGAGGGGGGGTTTTGAATACATGTCTTTGATCCACCAAGTTTATACCTAGAGGTAACAGACCAGAGTCATCAGAATAGCCCTTGCACACACCTGGCAGGTCCAGGAAAAATACATGGAAAAGTATATTTATTTTTAAATTTATAGAAAACCAACAGTTATTATTAATATTTTAAAGCAGATAAAATTAAATACATTATTGAAAAGGCCAAATGGATTTGGTGTATCTTTTAAAGTTGGGATTAAATCCAGAGTAGGTTCTCCCTCCAAGTGACAGAGGAGCCACTATCTCCCACCCCACCAGCTGCCAATTGCAGAAAAGCAAAACTTGCAGAAGGTTTGAATGGGCAAGTTCATCCCAAGGCCAGCAGACAAACACTTACTACAGCTAGGGATGCTGTCTTTCATGCCACTCTCTTCTAAGACTCTTTTTATAGCAGACTGGTTTCTCCTGCGGATTTTTTTGAAGACTCTGAAAAAGAAGATCCTGGTTTGTACGTTCAAAAGAACATCGAGGTTTTATTCTGCTTCCCTTCTCATACCCTCCAGCTGTCCTGATTTGGCAGAGACCACCCCAAATCATCCGTCACACCAATTTTTCCTCAGCTCTTAAAATAGCCCAGCTTCTCTCTCCTCCTACTATTGTCCCTTTTGCTTCTCGGCTGAAATTTATTTATTTATTTACTTACTTACTTCAGGGGATAGGGAAAAGGCAGAACTACTTAATACCTTCTTTGCCTCGGTCTTCTCACAAAAAGAAAGTCATCTTCAACCTCATCAAGATGGAGTAGATGACGGATTAGAGGACATCCAACCCCAAATTGGGAAACAAGTCATCCAGGAGTACCTGGCTGCTCTAAATGAGTTCAAGTCCCCAGGGCCAGATCAACTACACCCAAGAGTATTGAAGGAACTAGCGGAAGTCATTTCGGAACCATTGGCAACCATCTTTGAGAGTTCTTGGAGAACGGGAGAAGTTCCAGCAGATTGGAGGAGGGCCAATGTGGTCCCAATCTTCAAGAAGGGAAAAAAGGATGACCCAAACAACTACCGTCCGGTTAGCCTCACATTGATACCAGGCAAGATTCTGGAAAAGATTGTTAAGGAAGAGGTCTGCAAACACTTAGAAACAAATGAAGTCATCGCTAATAGTCAACATGGATTTATCAAAAACAAGTCATGCCAGACTAATCTGATCTCTTTTTTCGATAGAGTTACAAGCTGGGTAGATGCGGGGAATGGCATGGATGTAGCGTACCTGGATTTCAGTAAGGCCTTCGACAAGGTCCCCCATGACCTTCTGGCAAGGAAACTAGTCCAATGTGGGCTAGGCAAAACTACGGTGAGGTGGATCTGTAATTGGTTAAATGGACGAACCCAGAGGGTGCTCACTAATGCTTCCTCTTCATCTTGGAAAGAAGTGACGAGCGGAGTGCCACAAGCAGGGCTCCGTCCTGGGCCCGGTCCTGTTCAACATCTTTATTAATGACTTAGATGAAGGGTTAGAGGGCAGGATCATCAAGTTTGCAGATGACACCAAATTGGGAGGGATAGCCTATGAGGAGCGGCTTAAGGAGCTGGGCATGTTCAGCCTGAAGAAGAAAAGGCTGAGAGGAGATATGATAGCCATGTATAAATATGCGAGAGGAAGCCACAGGGAGGAGGGAGCAAGCTTGTTTTCTGCTTCCCTGGAGACTAGGATGCGGAACAATGGCTTCAAACTACAAGAGAGGAGATTCCATCTGAACATGAGGAAGACCTTCCTGACTGTGAGAGCTGTTCAGCAGTGGAACTCTCTGCCCCGAAGTGTGGTGGAGGCTCCTTCTTTGGAAGCTTTTAAACAGGGGCTGGATGGCCATCTGTCAGGGGTGATTTGAATGCAATATTCCTGCTTCTTGGCAGGGGATTGGACTGGATGGCCCAGGAGGTCTCTTCCAACTCTTTGATTCTATGATTCTATGATTTATATACCGCTTTTCTCAGCCCTCAGGCAACTCAAAGCGGTTGCCCTTTGCAAAAGGTTCAGGCAAAAACAAACTGCTGTAACCTCTCTTAACTCATGGGTTCTTTTGCATTAATACCTTTTGCCATCTTGACCACACTCTGTTGCTTTGCAATATGTGTGTGGACTTCATCCCACTGTGTTTTTCAAAGCGCTTCTAAACACTTAAAACACGGAGCCCGCACAAGATCTTTCCGTGAGTTCTCTGTTTGAGCCTGTCTCTAAAGTATTTGGAACCCAAGGGTTTTAGAGATGCTTAGGAATTGACTCCAGCTGGCTCAATGAAACCGGTCAAAGCAGAACATTTGAAGTGTTATGGCAATTTCTTTTTTAAATAATTGTGTTTTTATGCTGAAACAGCGCAATGTTGAATTTATGCTAATTGGGGCCCTTCTACACAGCCCTATATTCCAGAATATCAAGGCAGCAAATCCCACATTATCTGAGTGTGGACTCAGATAACCCAGTTCAAAGCAGATATTGTGGGATTTTCTGCATTGATATTCTGGAATATAGGGCTATGCGGAAAGGCCCTTAGTCATTCAAAAGTTTTATTTTTGAAGGAATAGATACAGGGCCCTGCTGCAGCAATGTAACACTGAGCAGGACTCCTGGTGCCCAAGCATCACTCTCTTCACCATTTCAACTTGCTTGGCCACACTCCGTCCTCTCTGGTTGTGGAGTCAGAAGAGCCAGGAGATGCCCCTGCCTTCTTTCTCACTGCTTGTCTTCCAGGGAAGGAGGAGGAGGAGGAGTTGGGGGCGGATTGGGGGTGGGTGGGAGAAAGACAATGCCAAGTGAGACTCAGGAACAGCAGTATAGTAAGAGGACTTTGCCCAGGGGCATCAAAGAACTTGGGCTGATATATGATTGATGACTTCTCATTGCCATCCCTTTGAGAAACTCAGAGGTTACCAGCATTTTGACCAATTTCTATGGAAAGTGGAAGGAAAAGCATGTCTCTACTTTTTTTTTACTGTATGTACTATGTACAAGTCCAAAAACGTTTGGTTAAAAGGTGATTTAAAAAATCTGAGTCAGCTTATTCACTGTACCTCAATTCTTTTATTTAAAAAAAACTCCAAAGAGAGTGGTGAAAGACAAGAGTTTAAACCAGTGTTTCTCAACCTGGGGGTCGGGACCCCTGGGGGGGTCGCAAGGGGGTTTCAGAGGGGTCACTGAAGACCATCAGAAAACACATATTTCTGATGGTCTTCGGAACCCCTTTGGTATAGTTGCTTGGGTTCACAGTGCTCTCCGGATTCCTAAATCACTGTCAATTCATCCCAAATCCCTCCAGTATTTTCCATTGGTTATGGCAGTTCTGTGTGGGAAGTTTAGCTCAATTCTATCATTGGTGAGGATCAGAAGGCTCTTTGATTGTAGGTGAACTATAAATTACAGCAACTACAACTCCTGAATGTCAAGGTATATTTTCTCCAAGCTCCACCACTGTTCACATTTGGGCATATTGAGTACTCATGTCAAGTTTGGTCCAGATCCATCATTGTTTGAGTCCACAGTGCTCTCTGGARGTAGGTGAMCTACAACTCCCAAACTCAAGGTCAATGCCCAMTACACYCTTTCAGTATTTTCTKTTGGCCRTGGGWGTTTTGTGTGCMAGTTTGGATCAATTCCATTGTTAGTGGAGTTCAGATTGCTCTTTGATTRTAGGTGAACTATAAATCCCAGTAACCACAACTCCCAAATGTCAAGGTGTATTTTTCTCAAGCAGTATTCACATTTGGGCATATTGAGTATTTGTGCCAAGTTGGTTCAGATCCATCATTGTTAGAGTTCACAGTGCTCTCTGGATGTAGGTGAACTACAACTMCCCCTTCCCCGATCCCACTAGTATTCAAATTTGGGCATATTGGGTATTTCTGTCAAATTTGGTCCAATGAATGAAAATACATCCTACTATCAGGTATTTACATGACAATTCATAATGGGAGCAAAATGACAGTTATGAAGTAATAACGAAAATAATGTTATTTTTAGGGGTCACCACAACATGAAGAACTGTACTAAGGGGTCACAGCATTGGGAAGGTTGAGAACCACTGGTTTAAACTGTCTCAGAAGACCCTAAAAGAAGCACCACCCCCTCTACTCTCTCTACCATTGCATCTTCTCAGGCTTTTTTGAATCTCTGAGTCAGAAAATGGCAGCAGCGGGATGGTTGATCCTTCAGTCAGTGCTGGCACTGAGGAATGTCCCTTGACTTATCCAGGAGCCATATCAAAGTCCATAATTGTCACCCCCAACCTGCCCTCGACTTACACACAAGGTTAGCTTATACACGAGTGTATGAAGCAACTTTATGGATCCCCACAGGCTCTAAAACAGGATGGGCACCTTGTGGCCCTCCAGAAGTGTTGAGGTATCAATCCCACCAGACATCACCATAATTTGTACTGGTTGGAACTGAGGAAAGTTGGTATCCAATGCCTTGCAAAGAATCCCCAGATGTTTGGCAAGATTATTTGCTGTCACCCAAAAATTGAAGTTGTACAAATGTCTAAACTAACATTACAAACATAATGGAGGAAAACAAACTCTACAGAGTTAGGTTCATACAGTCGTGTATAAGCAGATCTTCCACATTATTATTACAGAAATCGATGTAATGAATTCTCTTAGGTACCTCTTGACTCCTGTTTCTCGGTAGGAAACCGGTTGGAGAGCAGCCAACCTCTCGCTCCGCCGTTGCATGTTTGTCTTCCGAAAAAGCTGCAAATGTGAGAGATCCCAATCAGCAAGGTCTGTGAAAACTTCCTTACCTCTCTTGCAGCCTACATAAAGAAGACTTAGGGTGCATCTACACTGGCCTTTTAGGTGAGCACCCACACAACACAATGCGATTGAACCTAGGAAAAGCAATTTAATGCAGCTGCATCTCAGGTTAAAACACAAGGAAGTCCAAATCCTGCAGCAAGATTCAGGCAGTGCAGACATCTATTCCTATGCAGAATTGGGGGGTGAGTGTCTTGACAGCCATCCCGTGCTCCTTGGGCTCAGGCAGCCTGGAGATGTGGGGTAGCTTTGCCTTTCAATCCTCTCCCACCCCTATTTACCTTGAAACAGAGAAACAATGGACATGCCTGCGATACTGCAGCCCTTCTTCTTGGTCCCTCACTATGTGACTAGGAAGGAGCTCACTCCTCCCAACCTTCACATGGCAAGGTAACCAAAAGAAGGACAGCAGTGACTCAGGTAACATCCTTAATTTATTTCTGTAATTTTATTACTGTTATGAATCATAATGTAAATATCTGATATGCAGGATGTATTTTCATTCACCGGAGCAAATTTGGCATAAATACCCAATATGCCCAAATTTGAATAGTGGTGGAGTTGGGGAGGGATTGATTTTGTCATTTGGGAATTGTAGTTGCTGGGATTTATAGTTCACCTACAATCAAAGAGCATTCTGAACTCCACCAAGGATGGCATTGAACCAAACTTGGCACACAGATCTCCCATGACCAAAAGAAAATACTGGAAGGATTTGGTGGGGATTGACCTTGAGTTTTGGAGTTGTAGTTCACCTACATCCAGAGAGCACTGTGGACTCAGACAATGATGATCTGGACCAAACTTGGCATAAATACTCAATATGCCCAGATTTGAACACTGGCAGAGTTTGGGGGAAATAGACCTTGGCATTTGGGAGTTGTAGTTGCTGGGATTTAAAGTTCACCTACAATCAAAGAGTTCCTTGAACCCCACCAATGATAGAATTGGCCAAACTTCCCACACAGAACTCCCATGATCAACAGAAATTAATGGAGGGCCTTTGGAGGAATTGACAGTGATTTGGGGGAGATGTAGTTCACCTACATCCGGAGAGCACCATGAACCCAAGCAACAATGGATCTGGACCAAATTTGGCACAAACACCCGATACACCAAAATTTGAATACTGGTGGGGTTGCGGGAGGAATGATTTTGTCATTTGAGAATTATAGTTGCTGGGATTTATTGTTAACTTACAATCAAACACCACTTTGAATCCAGTCCACAATGGATCTGCACCAAACTTTGTACATTACTTACATGGCCAACATTGGATACTGGAGTGGTTGTGGGAGGGGTGTTGTTTTTGAATTCTGGGAGTTGTAGTTCACCAACACTCAGAGAGCAGCCTGTACCAAATCATTGATGGAACTAGTAAACTTGCCACACAACCAAGCATGCCAAACTTTGAATACTGGTGGGGTTTTGAGGGGACTGACCTCAGGGATTGGGAGTTATAGTTCACCCACATCCACATAGCAATGTGCACCCAACTCATAGATCTGGACCAAACTTGGCACAAATACCCAATATGAGCAACTGAGTACTGGTGGGGTTTGGCGGTGGGGGGGGGGGGGGGGGGGGGGGGGGGGGGGGGGTGAACCCAACATAATGGTAATTGTAGTTCTCCCTGAATCCAGAAAAGCCTGTGACCCTCACTGATTATGAATCTGAACCACACTGGGCACACTGACCCAACGTAGTCAACTGTAAATACAGACAGGATTTAGGGGTGATTGACCTTGGCATATGGGAGTTGTAATTCACCCGCATCCAAAGAGCACTGAAACCAACTGACGATGGACCAAACTTAGTGCACAGATCCAACATGGCTAACTGTGAATACTGTTGGAAATTGGGGAGGATTGATCCACAATTTTGGTAATTGTAGTTCACCCACATCCTTATGCATTTTCTAATGGGAGCATTAATAAAAAAAAAGGAAAGACTGACTTTTTTCTAATAAATAGCATTACAAATTACCTAAGATTTTTTTCTGCTGTTGCTCCTCCTTCTGATGCTACTCTCAGTTGCACATTGCATGGGTGTTTGAAGAAAGTCGGACTTCTGGTGCAAGCCTCCCTCCAGCTTCACACGATCACGTTGCCATGCACTGAGCACGCATGCTCTTCACTCTCTGATTAGAATCTTAGAAGCAGCTCTCCCCTTGGTAATGGTGCAACACCCACCCCTTGGTTGTCCAATGTCAGAAGAGGGGGGCTTTTGGTGAGAGGATTCGCCGCCTGGTTACAAAAAGGAAGAGAAGGACAGATTAAGAGAGGACATCATAGCCATGTTTCAATTTTTGAAAGCATGTCAAATTGAGGAGGGAGTAAGCTAAGTTGCTGCTACTCCTTGGGACTCTACCAACATTATGATTTTAAGATATCACTCCTCTTTTAATGCAAATTTAACCTTTTAATATTTTTTTCTCAGGATGAGGATTTGATGAAGGAGGCATATCTCAACATTGGCTAATTTTCCACCTCCTGCTTTTATATTCAGAGCTGGTTGGCTGGTTTAAAGTAAAGATAAATACTTAAGTTACATTTCAGAAATGAGAAATAATTTATTTTTCCCAAACTAATATCTGGTCTTCAACTATTTATTTATTGTGTCAGGAGCAAACCAAAATAGTTGTATTGCATTAAAAAGCAAACAAACAAAACACAGAGCTTCAGGCTTGGTATTCTATTAGATGTCCTTTGACCAATAGCTGGCCACTTGGAGTGCCTCTGGTGTGGCCGCAAGAAGGTCCTCCATTGTGCATGTGGCAGGGCTCAGGTTGCATTGCAGTAGGTCCATGATGGTGAACCTATGACACGTGTCCCCCTCGATGGACTGTCACCTTGTCGTGGTGAGGGGGCTTGCGCGTTCCGATGAACCTGTAGGCACAA